>JANFAE010000104.1:0-279909 GCA_024613145.1 Pisolithus marmoratus
AATCTCCAACACACCCCCTGAAGCTCCACTGTGTGATTGGGAGGGGTGAAGAATATAGGACTCAATAGGAAAAAAAGTATACCGACTATTGGCATAAAACGAGTATAATTGCTGCAAGTGCAGCCTCGAGTCCATTATGTGCGAGTGTTGTGTGGTCGTGTTTGCCACGCCGCGTTGTGGCAACTTCCCGTTTCGGATATGCCTGTAGTGTGCGCGCGCCTTGACCTTGTACCATGACCGTGAGGCCGCCGTTTTGAATATAGCGAGTTTGCCGTCGTTCTGCATCCGTCCCGGAGGTATCCCATGTCGCCAGTAAGTGTTAGCAACATTCCAGAGGGGTCTCACAAGCTTGCGAGGTGGCGGAATGGGAATAATGAGCAGCATGAGGCGCTTGCAGCCTCTTGGTCTCGATTTACTGACGTTTTTAGGTCTCGTCTTGATCCGTCTGCGTCGGCGAGGGTCCCTGAGGGTCCCGGGAGGGTACACAAGGCCATTTGGAGGCCGAATGGTTGACGCAGGTAAGCCGTTAGGCTGTTTCATCCAGGACTTGATGTATCGCCTTGTGCGAGCGTCACTGATGTTTTCAGTGCTCGTTTTGATTCGGTTGGACACCCCCTGCATCCAATAAGTGCCGTAGATGTACCATGAAGGTTTCCAGCGTTTCGTGGGTCCGCGAGATGGCGAAATGGCAGGGATGCCATTTGTATGGTCCCTAGGGTGCCTGATCCCTCTCGTTTCAACGTTTCCGGCATCGCTGACCTCATTATAGCGAACGTATAGTGTCGGGGACCCTCCCGCAATGATTCCGGATGGATCGGTTGGCGTCGAGATGAGCCGCAGTGGCCGCATGGTGACCACAAGTGTACGGTAGGCGCTTGGCCTCGTACGAACAATGCTGACGATTTCAGCATTCGTTTTGAGTCTTCCACATCGACGGGGTACCCTGTAGGGTCGGGGAGTGTGCGGGATGCCTGTCGGAGGCGGTTTGGGCGATGCAGGTAAGCTGTCCTGCCTTTTCACCTTGCGTTTGGTGTGCCAACTGCCATTGTTAGCTAACAGCTTCTTCTCTGCTCCATGTGAGCAGATGGTGCTGCTGTTTGTTGCATTGTCATTACTACTATTACCCCATCTACCAGCTTCTGGTGGTAAGACCTGTGATATCACTGGTATGCCATGTTGTTCGAGCTGTGTACACTTGCCATCTTGTCTCGTAGTCTCGTGCTGCTGCCGCGAGACTGCCATTTGACTGTTGAAAGGTCCGGTGCACTTCCGAGTTCGTCTATGAGGCATGTCCTGTCTCTGGAATGTATCCACGGTGTTCCAGAAGTGTTGCGAGACTTCGTGAGGTAGCGAAATGGGAATACTGAGGATGAGGCATCTGTAGCCTCTTGTTTTCAGTCCACTGACATTTACAGGCATCATGTTGACTCTACCGTGTCAGTGGGGTATCCGTGACGTCTTCGGAGTGTGCATGAGACTGTTTGAAGGTAGTTCGTGCGGCGCAAGTAAGTCATCTGGCCACTTCATCTCGTGCTCGCTGTGCTGACACCCACTGCCAGCTAGCATCGGTTTTCTGACTCCATGCGAGTCGCTGAACTCGCTACTAAGCTTGTCATCACCCCCACCACTGGTATCCTCAGCCTTATCAGGCTCCTTTGGGCGTCTCTCCAAATGTGGTATGTGGGCTTGAATCTCCGCCATGTTGGCACTAATTGCCCTTATCTCCAGTGTCGTCGTCTTTGACCTGGCATCTGAGCTATTCCCCCATCCAACTTTAGGAGATATAAGCATCCCCATCCCCCAAGCCTCGTCAGGTGGGGTATCCCATGTGGGGCGTCCTTGGTGGGTTCGCTGTGAGCGTTGTGATGCCCACTTGCTGTCAAGTTCGAGATACCTCATCTCTTGCAGCTCCTCATGCCTCGTTGCAAGTGATAGGTTGAATTCCATACTCGTAGCACTGCGCGTTCGTGTTGACAATTTGCCCTGTAGCTTAGGACATTCAATTTGTGCGTCGGGCGGTGGACCGGGTACATCTAGGATTGTCTCGCCGCTCATTGGGAGACTCTGATCCTTTTCGAGACACGTTTTCAGCGCGAATTCAATAGAGCATGCAGAGGCCTGGCTGGTAGAGTCGTCCGCAGGCTCTGGAGCCTCAGAGCTCCACTCAAGCAAGTCTTGGCCATCCGCGACCTCATTGTCTGTGCGCTGACTCCTCTTGTCAGGCACTTCGAGCATATTTGCGTGTTCGACCAGCCATTTTGGGTCCGTAATTCCAGTCTCGACCACCAGCGGGCAACCCTCTGTCCACTGCACATCTACGATGTCCATCTCGGGTTCCAGGTGCCCAGTCAGAATCTCAGTACAGGCGTTTTGGTCGTCTAGGAGGTCTTCTTCCTCCACTGGTAGGTTGTTCTCCACCCCCTGCGCATCTATGACTTCAGTCTCAGGTGTTGGGTACCCAGTTTCAGTCTCGGCACAGTCTCCTTCGCACTTGTTCGAGTTTGCTGTGCAGCTTCCTGCCACCTGACTCTGTACGTCTATGATTGTAGCCTCCGGCACCATGAGCCCATAGGCAATCTCAGTACATTTGTGTAGGACCACTGTAGGCTGCTTGGCAGCTGACCCCATGTAGTCACATTAGTCACAACTCGTGGGTAGCTCGCATGCCACAAAGCCAACACTTATGGAGAGCCTGTGGTGGGCCCGTCGGAATGAGAATGACATGACACATAAGTGGGCCCGAGTGCAAAGAGTGACAACAACATATGAGTGGGCCCTAAATGGGGATCTGAGAGGAATGCCACCACATATGAGCAGGCCTGAGAGAGGGGGTTAACACAACATATGGATGGGCCTCTCCGTGATATAAAGTAAGATCACACAGCTACTGGATGAGCCTGTCTGCCATATGTGGTATGATGGCACAACTCATGATCTGGCCTGTGGAGGGCCCAGCCATGATATGGGACAGGGTGGTGCAACTCATGCATGGGCCCATCCTGCTTCTCATGTAGGATGCTAAATCTCACGGACTGGCCTGTCACAGATGTGAAATAGGATCGCACAACTGATGGGTGGGCCCGTCCGCCATATGGGACATGATGCTGCCACCTTTTGGTGGGCCTGTGGGAAATATCATGTAGGCAGGCATAACTCCTGTGCTGGCCTGCCTGAGATATAAAATGATCCACACATCTGATGGATGGGCCCAGCCATGATATAAGATGGGATGGCACAACTCATGGACAGGCCTGTCCTGCTTCTCATGTAGGAAGCTAAATCTCATGGACCAGCCTGTCACAGATGTGAAATAGGATTGCACAACTGATGGAAGGGCCCATCTGCCATATGAGACATGATGGTGCAACCATTGGGCAGGCCTGTCAGAAATATCATGTAGGAAGGCATAACTCCTGTGCTGGCCCACCTGAGATATAAAATGAGACCACACATCTGATGGATGGGCCAGGCCATGATATAAGACAGGAAGGTGCACCTCATGGACAGGCCTGTCCTACTCCTCACATAGGAAGCTAAATCTCATGGACTGGCCTGTCACAGATGTGAAATAGGATCACACAACTGATGGAAGGGCCCATCCACCATATGAGACATGATGGTGCAACCATTGGGTGGGCCTGTCAGAAATATCATGTAGGAAGGTGTAACTCCTGTGCTGGCCTGCCTGAGATATAAAATGATCCACACATCTGATGGACAGGCCCAGCTGTGATATAAGACGGGATGGCCCAACTCATGGACAGGCCTGTCCTGCTTCTCATGTAGGAAGCTAAATCTCATGGATTGGCCTGTCACAGATGTGAAATAGGATTGCACAACTGATGGAAGGGCCTGTCTGCCATATGAGACATGATGGTGCAACCATTGGGTGGGCCTGTCAGAAATATCATGTAGGAAGGCATAACTCCTGTGCTGGCCCACCTGAGATATAAAATGAGACCACACATCTGATGGATGGGCCAGGCCATGATATAAGACAGGAAGGTGCACCTCATGGATGGGCCCATCCTGCTTCCCATGTAGGAAGCTAAATCTCATGGACTGGCCTGTCACAGATGTGAAATAGGATCACACAACTGATGGATGGATATGGGACATGATGCCACCACCTTTGGGCAGGCCTGTCAGAAATATCATGTAGGAAGGCATAACTCCTGTGCTGGCCCGCCCATGATATAAAATGAGACCACACATCTGATGGATGGGCCAGGCCATGATATTCGACAGGATGGTACAACTCATGGATGGCCTGGCCAGCTTGTTATGTAGCATGCCTGTGATATGAAATAACAAAGTACAACTCATGGATGGCCCAGTCCATCATATGAGGGCATGATGGCGTGAATAATGGGAAGGCCTGTGCTATGTACTATGTAGGTTGGTGTAACTTGTGGGCTGGTTCCTCCGTGATTTAAAACGTGACCATGCCTGTGCTATGTACTATGTAGGTTGGCATAACTCACAGGCTAATCCCTCCATGATTTAAAGCAAGACCACATGCCTGATGGAGTGGCTGTCTATGACATGAGGCAGAATGGCTCAACTCATGGGTGGACCAGTCAGACAATTCATGGGGGATGCTATGTCTCATGGTTGGCTTATCCAGGATATAAGGTAGACTGCACAGCCGATAGAGGGGCCTGCCAAATGCATCATATAGGACTGCACAACTGGAGGGCTGGCCTATCCTCACTGGGAATGAGTTAATGTAGCTCAACTGATGGACTGGCTGGTCCTTCATTCTACCCAATATCCTGGATGGTACCTCGGATTCAAGTCAAAAGCTGATGTAATATAACGACATAATATGATGGACAATGGCAAGAAGATTTTCTTGACTCATTGTCCCATCACATGAGATAGCATTGAGGAGTAGCAAGCAGCTAACAGTGACTTCTCTTTCAGACATGCAGCACCAGGAAACAAAGTCTCCAGTACCACATGGTTGGCAGATGCATTTGACCGAAAAGATTGCTGAATATATGCAAAGCTGATTTTGCCAGGAGGTGTTCTTTGGACCTCGGGTACTCCCTGATATATCAATTCCTGTACCACTGCTATTGCAAGCCAATCGCATGCTTAGAACAATTGTACAAGCATATTGGAATCTGCATGAGTTCAAGAACCTGTTCATGATAATCCGCTGTGGGACACTACTTCTGGGGAAGAGTGTACAGGAAAAATAGAGGGGGCTGAAGGAACAAATTCCTAGGTCCGTCCCAAGGGGTGCTGAGTAGGGAAAGGGATGTGTGAAAAGTGAAAGAGGATTGGTGGGGGAAAATTCTGTAGGAATAGGTTGTTAACGCTAGAACAGGCTGTGGGCTTGTAGATGTGGGGCTCTGTATGTGATTTTTCCAACACTGAAGAAGCTGGTAGACTCAATGATGATGCTGGTGACATGGGGAAAACTCAAAAGACTCGACACTAGGGACTCCCAGACTCTTCAATCACTCAGAAAATGACTCTAAAAGGTGGATATTTTATTCTGACACTTGGCTGGAACATTTATGGTGTATGGGAAGTGACTACAGGGACGGAAAAATTTTAGAAAGAGCGATGAATGAAAAAAAGATGACACCTGTCAAATGTACAGTATGTACAACCCTGCATGCACAAGTAAGTAGGGACTGTGTAGATGAATTGTAGAAGGACAAGAAGGGAAACTGTAGCAGAACCAAAATTGACAAACTGGAATAAATGAACGACAGAAAAACCTCTCTTGTGCATGCAGCTTGGGGACCTCAGAGGGGGAGCAGATCATGGAGGAAGCAGTGGTGGTTGCTGTGCAGTGGCTACAGTGGCAGTGACACGACAGGTGATGGGTGCTTGGAACCTGTGTGGGGTTGGAGCGTGTGCATTGTGATTGGCCAAACTGGACCAAGACCCAGACCCCAGGCTTGAGTCTGTATGATTGGCTTCAGAATTTTGGGGAGAAGACAGTGAGACGATCAGGGAGTCGGCGTGATGTGGAGCAGGTGACAGAACTCTTGTATGGGATTCTTTGAACATGAGGATGGGTGGGAAGGCACGAGGCGAGACCAGAGAAACTCCTAGCTCAAGCAGGAATGGCTGTGAGTAGAGATGTCATACACAGAATGTTACTTGTATGATCAGAGAATTACTATTCTCTACACCTCCTGGGGTCTTCAAATGCTGACTGTCCCCGGTCAGGAGACACGTGTACAAGAAGCCGCTGCAGCAAAAAGGGGAATTGATGCACAAGGCAAACATGTGCATAGAAGCAGACGACCTGTGCTAGAAACTCTGGAAGGTGGTGATGCACACCATGGAAAACTCTGTAGAGTCAAAGCCTGTGTGATTGGTACCTTCCCTCTCCCATCTGCCTCCCTTCGCACTGTCTTCCTCATTCAAAATGCGACATCATGTCTCAGTCAACCCCACCACCTGTTTTTGCCCCTGACCACGAGGTGACTGGGGTACCTCTCCAGTGGCACTGCAAGATGATGACCCTGGAAGGGTTATTGAACACTGTAGGGAATGGGTTTTCCCTACCAGGAGATTTCATTTTTATTCTGTGTTTCTCATATTCTAACTTGATTTTCTATTTCTTTTATGTTTATTACTTTAGTGCTAGGTTTTATTGCTTAGTCAGCATCTTTTTTTACCTACTGGGCATGTACTTACTTTTCTAACAATCAAGTTACAAGTAATGAGTTACAAGCGAGAGTTTTGAGTTTTGAGTTCGAGAAGGTTGCATGTGGCCTTCTTCAGTGTTCAGACAGCCCCAGACAGCTTCAGATGTCCTCAGACAGCTTCTCTCACCAGGCTATAGAAGCCCCTTTGGAAGATCTTCCCCTTCAGATCATCTCTACCCATCCCCAGCTCTTCTCTCTTCTTTTCCTACAATGCCATACCCCCGCTACATGCACCTGTGTGGGTCTTGCACAGATGGTTGATGCACTATGACCAAGTGCACGTAAGTACCTGGCAAGCTTCTGCACTACCCCCCCCCACTGAAGAAACTCTGTAGTATGAGGCCAAGTGTGTGCGATGCTATGCCCTACAGAAGGGTACTGATGTCCCGGAATTTCCAGATGCCATCAAGAATGCGATGGAGACTGCCGAGTCCAATATCCATAACCACTGTCTCCAAAACTACATCTACAACCCTAGGTGGATGGCACCCATGAGAGTGATGGTCGCTAGCGACAAAGGGTTGTTGAGTGTCACTCAGGACCATGGTGGCAGGCCAAAATGGGCCTGGAAACAGACAGAGAGAGCAGTGGCAAGTGGTAGTAAGGGGAAGCAGAAGGTGCATTTTTCTCTGGAACTTTCATGTGCTGAGACCTTACCCTGCCTGGCTGTAGGTGACTCAGGATGATGGGGACGACGATCTGGGTGACAGCTATGAGGACGATCACCCTGGTGCCAGTGACAATGGTAACGGCAAGGTACTGGAAAATCTTGAGGGTCCCTGCAAGGAGTGTAGCAAGGAAGGCAGGGGAGTGTCTTGTGAGGGGGAAGTCCATCAAGCATGTCTGAGGTGCAGGTGCTTAAAACATAAGTGCTCTCGAGCGGCAGGAAAGGTGGGCAGGAAGGTAAGCAAACACAACTCGCCCAAGTGGACCTCGGAATAATGACCGACCATAGCATAAGAACCCGACAGTCCCTCAGACATTGTCGCTGTTGTCGAACAAGTGGAGTAAACCAACACCTCCTGTGCCTGGCCCATCTGCGAGCCTCCCTCCTGTCAAGGTTACCCTCTGACTCCCTCGTCAGGCAATCGACTGTGCGTTGCGACATGACCCCACCCCAGAATTTTCGACCTTGCCATCAACTGCTCCAATACCCTCTCCCATCCTACCTTCCCCTGAACCCCCCATCCACTCGCCATCTCACCTTTTTCTGGGGTCTATGACCCCTTCTTTGACATGCCCTCCTCCCTGTCCTCTCACACCTGCCAACTTTTCTCCATTGGCTGAAGTCAACAAACTCCAAGAGTTGTTCAAGGGTGGGTTTTCTGCAACTGTGACCAGGCTTTTGCAAGACGACAAAATGCCAGTCGTGCACGAGGAAATGCCTGTAATGAAGGAAGAGTCCCCAATTGAAACCGTACCTCAAGAAACCCTGGAAGCGGCAGTGGTCAGTCCTTCCCCACCTTGCAATCCCTCATCTTCTCTGGCCAGGACGATGCCATGGCTACATGCCTTGGATGAGCATATCGAATGGTTGGAGGAGATCATTGAAATTAATGAAGTCGAGGTTGCAGAGATGCACGAAGACCTCATGAGGTTCATGGCATGGGTCTTGAGGTTCGGGAGGGCCATCCTGGAGCAACAACATCAGTTGAGGGAGATTCAGGAACTCTGGAAGGAACTGCCGATCTGAGGGGGGTGAGGACACTTGTAAGTTCTACATACAGTGTACAGTACTTGGTGTTCTAGCTATTGTCTTTTTTGCAACTGGAATAGGCCTCTCAGGCCCGAGAGATAAGTAAGGTCTGAACAGTAATGAACAATTTTTTTTTTTTTGATGACTCTGGTGGAAATGAACTGTGACTATGCTGGAGTTAAACAACAGGAAAGGAAAGGAAAAGTAAAGAGAAGACAAGAAAAGTGATGTAACAGAAAAGAGAGAAGGAAGTACAAGTGGTGGTTACTCATCTAGCTCATCCTCTGGCACACTGGCTAGGTCTGGGTCTGGGAAGGACTTGTCTTCGAGGCGATCAAGATCAGTGTGAGGTCCATCAACAAGATGTGTAACCTCAACACAGGACCAGTTTCAGGGGTGGTATGGGAAAAGATGAAACGCAGCATAGTGGAACCCTGATATTGCGCCATCCAGCTCAGAGAGGAGGTAGGACCCTCCTTTAGTATGACGAATGATGACCATAGGTCCTAGGTAACATGGTTTAGTTTTCCGGTCAAGCTCTTTTTCAATTCTAGAATTCTGGACAAGTACCATTGAGCCTGGCTCGAAGTTGAAGTTGTGGATAGTATGCTTAAAACAGGCAATGAAGTCTTTGACTGACATGTACCAGGATTTTAGGACGAGTTCATGAATATGTGTGAGGTCATCTGGGTGTTTTTGCAACTGACAGGTGTGGTTAGCAATGAGCTCTGTGGTCAAATACAGCTCTGCCTTGAATGGTGCTAAGAACATCGCTTCTGATATGTCAAAGGGGAGTCTAGGATGAATGCTGTGAGCCATGTAATAGGGAGAAAATCCCATAGCCTTGTGCATGGTAACTCACTCTGCCCAAAACACTGAGGGGGCAGCCTCTGACCATCTTGACACTTCTCCCTTGCAACTTTTACCAGCGCCTCCCTGACATCAAAGTGCTGGTGCTTGACTATCCTGTTCTCCTGTGAGTTATAAGGCGAGATGCAGATGTGGTTAATGCCATAGGTTTCTGCCAACCAGGAGAGGGCCAGGATGTAGGGACCTCCATTGTTGGTGACGATTTCAGTAATGGCACCCCATTGGCACAGAATTTGCTCGAAGATAAACTTCCCTATGGTTTTCCCAGTTTCAGCTCGAAGCATCGCCCACTCAGGGTAACCTGTTAGGGAACAACAAGCTTGGGTGACATAGTGATAACCATTTGACTTTGGCATTATGAACATATCGATGTATGCCTTATGAAACAGGGGCTCGGGGATGGCAATGACTGGAGGAATATGGACTCAGTCTAGGTGATGAACCTGACACTTGTGGCATGTTCAGATGAACCAACAAACATCTTGTTCGAGCATAGGCCACCAGAAATGGGTCGGCAGATGCATACAGGTGGAGAATATTCCCTTGTGACCAAGCTCATTGTGGGCCTGCCAGATAACCTCTAGACACTTGTGGGGTCAGATAATGAGTTGATGGTGGCCTTGTGGCTCCTTCCTCCACAGTTCTCCCCCCTTTATGAAATACCTTAGGGCCACATGCACCAGGCTCTCCAGTTCTGCCTCTGTCATCCTTTCTGGGGTCTTCTTCATCTCCAGGAGCTCCTTCACCTCTTCCAACCTCTTTTCCCTCTGCCTCGCTTGGTTGGATTGTGGAATTTCTGATTCCAGAATAGCATTTGCCTTATCCATCGTGAGGAAGACACCGATATCTCGAGGCATGGTTCGAGGTGAGCTTAAAACCAATGGCAGAATTTCTGAAAAGGCTCATAGTGGTTGAGCAGGTACCTCCCTGCAGTTCTCAAGCTTGATGGCAAAAGCCCCACACTCATCTACCCAATCCTCATAGCCCTCTTCATCTACCCCTGGGTCCTCCTTGGCCTTTGGTCTTCTCGACAGTCCATCTGGGGCTGCATGCTTGGGTGCTGGAACATGCACCAGTTTGAAATTGAACAGTAATATTCTGGTGGTCCAGCGGTTGGTAGTAGCATTGGGCTGTAAATCAGGGTTGTTAATCATCCCTTTAATATACTGTGTGTCGACCTCAATGACTAAGTTCTGAACCCCGAATATGTAAAACCTGACGTCATGTAGGGCTTGAAAGAGGCCAAAAAGCTCAAGCTTAGCCTGGCTATATCATTTTTCCCAGTCATTGAGACACATTGAACTGAAATGGGCTGGGTAACATTTTCCATCTTCCCCTTCTTGCATGAGAATATACCTGACAGCGATGTTGGAAGTGTCGATGGCAAGAATAATGGATCTGCCAGAGGTATAGTCAATTGTATGAAGTGCAGGGGATGAAACAATAGCTCAGCAGAGGTAGTCCATAGCCTCTCGATGCTCGTCACAGAATTCAAAGGGAATGTCCTTCTTTGTGAGCTCGATGAGGGGACAGGCATGCTTGGCGAAGTTTTTAATGAATATGCAGCAGTATGAGCATAGTCCTAAGAAGCCATGAACTTCAGTAACATTAGCACAGTAAGGCCAGTCCTGGATTTTCTGGACCTTCATTTCATTGGGGACTCTACCCTCATATGACACTTTATGCCCAACGACTATGATCGACGGTGCTGCAATAACACACTTCTTGGCAGAGATGGTTGCCCCAGCATTTCGAAGGTGGTGGAGGACTTGGTTGACGTTCTGTAGGTGCTCCCAGATGAAACACCATATACCAGGATTTTCAGGGATCATTTGAAAGGTGCCATCAGGACTCTCATAGCAGGTTTTGGGGCCCTTGATAGGGCAGTTGTCTATGAATGGAATGGTTACTTCCGGGATTTCGTCCTTCAGGATCCAGCACACATCTCCATGGAATACTTGGACCACATTTGTATACCCCATCAGTAGTTTGGTAAGCCGAAGCGTGCCTATGGGAGTCTGGAACGTGGTCAGGTCTCTGTAGACATCATGTATAGTATGGTGCTCATAGCCAACCATCAGATCTAAAATCCCATAGATGGAGTGACAGGTGAATGCCTCAGCAATAGAGTCAACGAAGGGGGGAATGGCAGAGTCCTGAATGGACACAGCATTTAGTGGTTGTAGGTCATGGACGAGTCACAAGGATTTCCTGTCTTTCTTGACAACACAGAACCATTTGGAGCGATAAGACGAGGTGGAGGGTTCGTAAACACCAGTGGCAATCTTCTCTTTGATGATGTTAACGATGTTGCAAAAGATAGCAGGGGGTATAGGGATATTCCACTCGACCCATGGTTTGTGCATCAGGGTAGGAATCTTCAGGGGTGGGAATACGTCTTCACAAAATGTACCCCTGTCTGAGGCATCCCAGGCAAAGGCCATTTCATGGGTATGAATGAGCCAGTGGACCAAAGCCAACTCTTCTGGCCACAGGAACCTCGCTGGGTCTAAATCCAGCTCATCTGAGCATTCTTGGGTGAAATGGGTACCTGGAACAAAGGGTGGGGGAGAGAACAGAAGTACAGGAAGGGACGCTAGAGGGTTCTCGACCTCCCAACACTCTACCCAGAATTCCACAGGCATGGACGTTGGGACTGGCCTGACCTTCGCTACAGGCTTGTATTTTAAAATGTGACAAACAGGGTCAAACTGGTATGTAGATCGGGGCAGAAACTGTCATTGGAGAAATTGTTGTACTCGTTGAATATAAGAACTGGTCACCATGTGGAATGAAACTGGAGTCGAAAGGCTCCACAGACAGAATGCTTTCACTCTTGACATTGTATAGTAACATAGAAGCAGGATGATCTTGCAAGTCTGTAGGAATGGGTGAAGTATAATGGGGAAATTCTGACAGGGAATCTGATACATAAAGGGAACATATGGAGAAAACCTCATTGTGGTCTCCTCACAACTTTGGCGAATCCTTGACTGATACTAAAAACCCTGTTCTGTCCTATCCATCTGGCAGTGTAGTTCTCTTCTTGTGTAGAACTCTTCTTTGTCTTCTGAATTAACGAAGCGAGGTAAGGGTTGTAGCTGGTTATGAGGATGGGTAGGAATCAGTATTTGTCATCCAGAATTTGGGTCGCATATCTCAAGAGACTGTTTGCCATCAGGGAAGTCGCGTAGGATGCTGCTGAGAAGACAAAAGAATGGATGGCCCAAGAGAAGGTCAAAAGGTGCACAGTTGACAACCTGGATTTGGAGGTGTGCCTTGATGGTACCTATATGCAGGGATGCATTCTCAATGACCCTGAGTGTGCTTTCCTTCGACTGGTTAGCGGCCTCAAGCATCATACACATATCAGAATGAAGGGGAGCCCCCAATGCCTCCCACAGCTCGCATTGCAAGGCAACCACCTGACACCCACTATCGAGGATGCATTCGACATGGAGTTTGTCCATCAGTACTCCATCTACTGCCCTCAAGGGAGCTGTCGCCAACCCTACACACTTCCCTTCAGTGTCCTTTACTAGATACTGCTTGTAGGTCGCCCACATCAAAGATGCAGAGGTTTCCGAGGCAGCCTCTAAGCTTCCTATAGCGATTTTCTTCGTCATTGTGAGTTCCTTGACTTGTTTGTGAATCTCTGGACTAACAGCTAGGAGATCTTTGGCAGTGATTTCTATTTTGGTGCCTAGGACCTGCTGAACATGATGCTTGGTGGCAGCTACCTCATCGAACCCACTTTGGTAATGGAATTGTGGGGTGGGCTGGGCTTGTGCCCTCAACTTTCCTGAGTCTGCAGAGTTGGTCCTCTCTGGCATTTTCTCCACCTGCGATCTCTCTACCATGCCTGAAGAATTCAACCCAGGGCTTGCTGAAGGCCTAGCTGGGGCAGGGGTACTCGTTGGAGCAGGGTTGCTGTGTGGGCAACGACCCAGAATTTCCACACTGTTGAAATGCACAGTTTTCTTTTTCTTGATCACATTCTTTAACTCCTCTACCTGAGTGTAAGCTCTGGCCAATGCTCTCTTATCTTCTTCGTTGGCTGTCTCCTCTAGATCTTTGTCAACCAAGTACAACAATGGGTGGATGTTGACCTGAAACTCCAACGTTCCCTCTGTTCTGAAGAACATGGTGCTGACCAAGTGCAGTGGAGTGTCCCTACCATGTGATGATGAAGAACCTTGGTTGGAGGACTGGACCAAGACCAGGTTAGCCGAGGCCATGATTGATTCTCGCATTGCGAGGAAATTGTTGATTTTCTCCTTAAAGTTTCGACCACAGTCCTGGGAATGTCAGAGCCATCCTTCATAAAAACCCTACCCCCAATCAGGGTGCATTTTCCTTGCTGTATATAGTCCTGGCAGAGGGTACACTCTGCCATACAGTGGCCATTGGTACTTCTGCAAAAGAAGCACCTAGGGTCGAATGAGCAATGGAATTGGCCCTCCTGTGGCTGCCTCAATGATGTTGAAGGCTCTGCGGCCTGGATGTACTTGCATTTTAGGACAGTCAGAGGGGTGGAATTTTGGGAAGGGGACTCTGGGAAGAGCACTGAAGAGTTGGGCTGTATGAAGTTCTGTCTAGAACTGCTAAGAAGGTACATGGCCTGTTTGTAGACCTCGTTGAAGGGCCAAGGGTTGTCAATGTCGTGATCTAGGTCCCTAAGCTGCAGGTGAGTAATGAGGCCATTACAGAACCTCAGGGGGAAACCCTTGAGGAATTTCTCATTGACCTAGTCATCCACAAGCTTCTTCTTTTTGTTGATAAGAGCAATGATGTGGCAGAATTCTTGGACATATTTGCTGAGGTCGTTGAGGGTCAACATTGACTTTTGGACCTGGTGGTGAAGAAGTGTCTCGAGGTTGGCTTTGGTGTACTGCTGGCCTTTAACATCAGCGCCAGGATAGAAACTGGTCACCTCTTCCATAAAGGCCTCCCAGTCATTGCCCATGGTGGAATCGAGAGACGACCACAGCTCTGATTTGTTATGATCAGCATAGCAGATGGCCCACTTAATTTTAGCTTTTTCCAAGGTAATGCCTGCATCTGTGCAGACCTGATTGACGTCTTCGAAGTAGGCACAGATGTCTTCTGTTTTTCCAGAAAACTTAGGGGCTTTGTTAGAGCCCCTAAGTGGCATTTTGTGGTGGTTGGTGGTGTTAGACATGGTGACTGGTACTGATGACGAGGGTGGAGGCTGGTTCTGAGTTATAGGCAGGTTTCTGAATGGCTGTGATGTGGGGGCTTGAATGGGCAGTGGAATATTACTCTGGGGAGCGATAAATGATGATGACAGGAAAAGAAGTTGTTTGGCAGCAAGAGTTGAATCCGTAGAGGATGAAGAAGATGATACATCAGTGAGTGGCGATAAGTTTTGGCAATCTGGCAGTGGTGCAAAGGATTCGTCAAGCTCGAAAGCTCTGGGAATATCCACTGAGGAAGGAGATGAAGGTTCTGAAAAGTGGGGGTGATCTGCAGGGAAAAACTCCAGATCTAGGGAACTGAGCTCTGAAATGTCATGGGGGTTAACTGCAGGTACAAAGAGGTCTGATGATGATATAGAGAGGTGGCAGAAGGGCTCTAAGAGCTCTTCGAGTTCTGTTCATTGACGAGTGGGCTGTAGAGATCTCCTTTCCAGATCTGCAGACCCCTCGTGGCAGGCTCCAAAACTTGTGGGACACTACTTCTGGGGAAGAGTGTACAGGAAAAATAGAGGGGGCTGAAGGAACAAATTCCTAGGTCTGTCCCAAGGGGTGCTGAGTAGGGAAAGGGATGTGTGAAAAGTGAAAGAGGATTGGTGGGGGAAAATTCCATAGGAATAGGTTGTTAACACTAGAACAGGCTGTGGGCTTGTAGATGCAGGGCTCTGTATGTGATTTTTCCAACACTGAAGAAGTTGGTAGACTTGATGATGATGCTGGTGACATGGGGAAAACTCAAAAGACTCGACGCTAGGGACTCCCAGACTCTTCAATCACTCAGAAAATGACTCTAAAAGGTGGATATTTTATTCTGACACTCGGCTGGAACATTTATGGTGTACAGGAAGCAACTACAGGGACAGAAAACTTTTAGAAGGAGCGATGAATGAAAAAATGATGACACCTGTCAAATGTACAGTATGTACAACCCTGCATGTGCAAGTAAGTAGGGACTGTGTAGATGAATCATAGAAGGACAAGAAGGGAAACTGTAGCAGAACCAAAATCAACAAACCAGAATAAATGAACAACAGAAAAACCTCTCTTGTGCATGCAGCTTGGGGACCTTGGAGGGGGAGTGGATCATGGAGGAAGCAGTGGTGGTGGCTGTGCAGTGGCTACAGTGGCAGTGACACAACAGGTGATGGGCACTTGGAACCTGTATGGGGTTGGAGCATGGCACATTGTGATTGGCCAAACTGGACCAAGACCCAGACCCCAGGCTCGAGTCTGTATGATCAGCTTTGGAATTTCGGGGAGAAGATGGTGAGGTGATCAGGGAGTTGGCATGATGTGGAGCAGGTGACAGAACTCTCATATGGGATTCTTTGAACATGAGGATGGGTGGGAAGGCATGAGGCGAGACCAGAGAAACTCCTAGCTTGAGCAGGAACAGCTGTGAGTAGAGACATCATACACAGAATGTTACTTGTACACTCAGACAATTACTATTCTCTACACCACTCATTATAGTACAGTTGTAGTCTGCAAAATGCAGTGCAGTAAAACTCAGGATACCATGGCATCACTGCAATATGAGGAAATCATGGCCACATCTGTTGTACTGGATGAAAATGGAAATATCAAGCTATGGTACCTTCCAGGTGCTATAGACTATACACATCAGGTGAGTCAATTGTGAGACTTCAATGGTGGCATACTGACTGTTCTACCAGAAAAACATTTGGAATTCTCTTCATGGAATGAGTGCGGCTCTGGAGGACAGCCTCAAACCTTCATGCCAGCATGGATGGCATAATGATCAGATACTGTTCTGCAAAATGGCAGATCTGAGAGGTAGTATAGACTGCTCGCCTGGATGGTATCAACAAGGCCATGGGGTAAGGTATATTTTCTGTATCTGGTTACATGTGAGTAACACATCCCAGCCCAAATCAGTGAAACCTGGAGAAGAGGTCAAGTTCCACCCTGAGGTATCACAGCTGTTAAAGTCCGGTCGAAAACCCAATGGCATGCAGCAATGGGTGGATCAGATGTCCGACATCCATGCACTCCTATCTGGCATGCTTGCAGTCATCCATCCACAGATATTTGCTGCAGGCCAGGAGGCTCTCATCCAGCTCAGTATGGAGGCAAGAACATGGGAGGATACAGATATGTCTTCCATCTTACAGATATGGAATTCAGTGTATAATTGCACATCAATTATGGTTAACCGCTGTAGAGAATGGTAATCCTCTGAGCATACAAGTAACATTCTGTGTACGATGTCTCTACTCACAGCCATTCCTGCTCGAGCTAGGAGTTTCTCTGGTCTTGCCTCGTGCCTTCCTGCCCATCCTCGTGTTCAAAGAATCCCATACAGGAATTTTGTCACCTGCTCCACATCATGCTGACTCCCTGATCGCCTCACCGTCTTCTCCCTGAAATTCCAAGGCCAATCATACAGACTCAAGCTAAGGGTCTAGGCCTTGGTCCAGTTCAGCCAATTACAATGTGCCACACTCCAACCCTGTACAGGTTCCGAGTGCCCATCACCTGTCGTGTCGCCACCACTGTAGCCACTGCACAGCCACCACCACTGCTTCCCCCGTGATCTGCTCCACCTCCGAGGTCCCAAGCTGCACACATGAGAGAGGTGTTTCCATCATTCACTTATTCCAGTTGGTCGATTTTGGTACTGCTACAGTTTCCCTTCTTGTCCTTCTGTGATTTGTCTACACAGTCCCTACTTGCTTGCACATGTAGGGTTGTACATACTGTACATTTGACAGGTGTCATCTTTTATTCATTTGTCGCTCCTTCTAAAAATTTTCCATACCTGTAGTCACTTCCTGTACACGATAAGTATTCTGGCCGAGCGTCAGAATAAAATATCCACCTTTTAGAGTCATTTTCTGAGTGATTGAAGAGTCTGGGAGTCCCTAGCATCGAGCCCTTCGAGTTTTCCCCATGTCTCCAGCATTGTCATCAAGTCTACCCACTTCTTCGATATTGGAAAAATCACATACAGAGCCCCATGCCTACAAGCCCACAGCCTGTTCTAGCATTAACAACCTATTCCTACGGAATTTTCCCCCACCAATTCTCTTTCACTTTTCACACATCCCTTTCCCTGCTCAGCACCCCTTGGGATGGACCTAGGAATTCATTCCTTCAGCCCCCTCTATTTTCCCCGTACACTCTTCCCCAGAAGTAGTGTCCCACACCGCACAACCCCATACCACACAGACATCAATGGATGTGAGCCATGGTTGGATATGCTAATGATGGTGGGGGATTATACACCACTGGATATGGTCATTCCAATGCTGAAGCTACAGTTTCAATATAATCCAGGCACCATAATTGCTATGTCTGGATCAGCATTGGAGCATGGGGTGGGTTATAGTGAAGGTAATTGAGCATGCCTTGCATATTATATGTGGCAAAATGTACATCAGTCCATTGGCATGCTGTTGTGCAATCTGCCACACATCTCAGATTTGCAGCTACATAGCACTGCCATTGTATAGATAGTTGAAGCAATGCATATTGCGGAAATATATACCCCAGGACCAGCAGACTAATGCGATGTCAGATGCACACTGTCCATTTGTTCTGCTCAACTGCATGGCAACTTCCCTCAGGTAGGGCATGTAAGCATATAGAGGGAAGTAGAGGGAAGAAATATATACAAGAGGGACAGTTTACACTTGGAATATCTACCACACATCCCCGCCCCAAGAAGTCATGAGAGGGCAGACCACTGTGAAAACAAATGGTCAATATCCCTATCGTTCCACTCAACCTCACCCTTGATTTCCCTCAGGGAGTGGATGTAGGTATGGACCTGCCCATCAATCCACTCATTGATACATTCTCCCATTGAAGGCTGCTCAAATGGCCATGTGTGCTGAAGGATGATCAAGGAATTGAACTTGTGAAAAGTACCCAAAATTACCTGGAAGTAGTCATAGGTGATGTGGAAAATCTTGCTGCCCCTCAATTCCTGAAATTCTGTTGCATATTGTGCCAATCTATTAGCCCACCAAGGAAAGACAAACCCAACATTTTTGTTGGCTGATCTTGGTATCCAGTTAGGAATGAAATGGCCAATCTGGTCGATCATCTGAAAGGTGGTAAGTGGAATCTGCTGCAGCTCATCCTGAAATCTCCTCTGGTCCTCTTGGCACTGCAGGTATGCATGAAAACATGCTGGGAGCATTGGAGTAAGGCTTGCCCACGATACTGTTACTAGGATGAGGTGGTCCAGTTCCTTCTGTGGTCGCCTTAATCAGCCAGAAATAAAGGCAATATACATGGAGAACATACCAAATCCAAGTGGAGGTTGTAGAACCACTCCTTGGGCCAGTTGCATACTTGTGGCATGCCTAACAGATGAGTAGTGGCACACTCAATGCAGCACCCCAAGTATATAATTGCCATCTCAATGGCAGATTGTCAGGTTGGATATGGTGGACCTCCAGTGTATGGCTCCACATCATACCCTACATGTGGGTACCGCAATACCTCCAGCAGGTCTAACATATCCACAGTGTACTGACCAACTTGCAGGGACTTCACCTGAAATGTGACAAGACACAGGATGTCGACTGCAAGCCATTTCATTGCCTGTATGATATGCACATCCAGGTGCAGGTTGAAGGGGTAAGATATGGGCAGTGGGACAGCATCGTGCCACAATTTGAATTTTTGGAGCACCTGCAGGACTAATGGCCAACATTAGCCAAGCAAAAAGAAGTGGAAAAGTACCTGCCATCATCATTGGTATCAGCAGCAGCTAGTTCAGCACATTGCAGAAGCTGATGTTCCTCAATTGTTGGCAGATTGCCTGCATGATCACTATTGTCAATATGTGTGAGATTGAATGTGAAATGAACATGCCTGCCAAAGCATATGAAAACAGGGCGCCAAGCTGCCTCCGATCAGGATCACCAAAGTTAACCCTATTGCTGCGATCTGGTGCATCACCTTGGTCGACATGGACTTCTGAGAGATGGAAAACAAAACTTAGCCATTAGCTTATACATGGACTTCATGAATACTTACCTGTATCCAGAGAGGATTCCTGGGGAACTTCTGTGGTTGGCATTCTGGGGGGACATTTCCAGACTGGCAGCTATCAGTACCAAGGACGGTTGTGAGGTTAGCAATGTCATACAATAGATAAATAAAGACATAGTCACCTTTGGTTGGTGAGGGCACTTGAGGAATTGTGGCCCTCTGGGACTCTGATGGTGGAATGCAGCAATGTGATGAAACAGGTCAAACTGACAATAGATCAACAATACCTACCTGGGAGTGCAGTGGGTGGAGTAGGCACTTCCACATTCCTCATTCTCTCGAACGGATCGGGCTCGGGAGCTTTGGAGGGGGACTTAGCCAGTGCATGCACTCGGCTCATGGGTGGAGTAGGCACTTCCACATTCTTCATTCTCTCAAACAGATCGGGCTTGGGAGCTTCGGATGGGGGCTTAGCCAGTGCACACACTAGGCTCATGGGTGGAGTAGGGACTTCTGCATTTTTCATCCTCTTGAACAGATCGGGCTCGGGAACTTTGGCTGGGGGCTTAGCCAGCACATGCACTAGGCTGACTGGTGGTGTAGGCACTTCCGCATTCTGCATTCTCTCCAACAGATCTCTGCTGTCAGAATGTAAACTCCCGCCATCACCTGCTGGCACTGAGGAAGCCCTCAATTGCTGACATGGCGAGATTGGGACAATATCCACTATCCATAGTTAAGAGCAGAACATGGTAGGATTGAAAATTGCTTCATACCTTGGTGGTAGAAATGAACTCTCTGCTCCTGTTGGTCTGACATGTGTGATGGCGATGAGAGAATTGATTGGTTCCTTTACAGCATGCGTCCAAGATACTTTAACTATATGACCATGAGAATAAAAGCGCCTTGGCAATCGAATGTGTAGATGGGCCCATGCAAACAATGTCCTTCAATACCTGCAGGGGATTTGGAATACAATCGCAGCCACTATCACGGCTCCATCTGTGAGAAGTGGAAACCGAATTTCATATGCCCCCAGAGTTGGAAGGATTGGTTGTGAAATGCAAGCATGTCATGTATTGTCCATTACAATGGATCTACATTTACATCTACATATCTGGCCAAGGTATATCCAGCCTCCCTCTGGTGGCCCATCCTTGCATGATATAAAGGATTCAAATTAATATCTATGTGGCAAATGCATGTTAGGTGAACCTTCAAACCTCTCTCCCCTTTTTGGTTACTCTTCCATCACTCCTGGGAATCTTGTGCTTCTGCGATTTCCTGGGTGGCAGAGAGGGAGCATTGGCATCTGGCAGCATGGGTGCTCAGTGCACTCGGGGAGATTTCCATGGCACCACTATATTTTCGAGTGAATACAACAATGAGTGCATACGTGACTTAACACAAAAGGAACATACCTTCTTCTGCAGAAGGGCTTCTGTGACCTTGTCTATTGTCGGCAGCTTGTTGCCTTTGAGCGGCATTGCCATTTGATGGGTTAGTATTCTTATGCAGCTGGTTACTGTTGGATGAATACTTAAGTGACCTTGTATTCTCAGCCTGAAGGTCCAGTTCTGATTCTGCTCTTGGAGCACGCTTCAGTGCTGATTTCAATTTTCCAACCTTTCGATGTTCCCCAGATGGCCCCAGGCAGGTGGTGCAGATGTCCATGAATGGCATGCTGTCAAACCCATCATCATCAATATATTCATTGGGGTCCCACAGTTCTGTGGAGACATGTGATCCTAAAAGCACAAATTGTCAGTGCTGATAATGATACCACAGTGGTGAATGACCTTTTTGTTTCATTGCAGATCCCTGTGATTTGGAATGTCTTTTCAATACTGGCAATGGTGTGTTTGGCAGATCATGATCAGTGCAGTTTCTGCCATTCCCTTCTTCATCATCTGTAGTTGGATTGCTGGCTGGCTTTCTTGGCATGGGAGTTTTCTTTCAAGGATGGCTGGGAACCCTGACATTGTGGGGGACTGGGAGCTTGGAATGGGTAGCCTTGAGCCCTGCATCCTCCTCCCTATCTTCATTCTCTGTGGTGTCATTCCAGGACGCAGATTTTGGAGTTTTCTTGCATGGGCAGGTGTGAGCTTTGGAGAGACCCTTGCAAGCATGGTGGGTAGGGCTCTTGATGTGAGTATCCTCAGCTTCTGTTTCCTCATCCCCATCTTCGTCATCCATGGTTTCTTCTGTTGAAATGGGGCATTCCTGCAATTTCTGATTCCTGTTCCTGGCAATGTTGAGGGGCAGTGCCCTTCTATCTGAGGGTGAATTCAGTTCGCCAGACTGATCGAGCCACTTTTGAAATGCAAAAACATCCTCTGGATGAGATGCCTGCCATGCACACCAGAAGGTCAGCAGCTCCATTGCTGCAGACATCTGCATGTGACTAGGATCCACAGTAAAGGTGAAATTTTCGGGGAGATGGCGAGGTGCTATCATATCTGCCTGGTACTGTCCCAATTTTTTGAATGGTACTGTGGCAGAGCATCTTCCACATGCCCACCCTTCATAATACTGGTAAGCCTTGATCGAGCTATACTATTTCCAAACTCATGGTAATGAGTGGTGAGAAATCCACAAATCATCTGAAGTATGCAATTGCAGCTGCACCCTTTCAGATCCCCAATCCAAATTTGACCATCTTCATTGGTGACATGTTCCACCACATCACCTTTTTTGCCCCTGGGGCGATCGGCTGGGATGTTTTCCACCTCTGCTGCTCCAGCAACATCTAGATTCTCATATGTCACACCAAGGTAATCCCTCCATGATGCATCAAGGGCATGTATGTTATCAAAACTGCTTCCACCCCCAATGTCACTGTTGAAGTCCATACTGTGTAAAATGTCATTACTACCACATTTTCAGAGCATCATATGGACTTACCTGCATGCCTGTATGGTGCCATTGTCACTTTTCCAGCCCATCAAGCAAACCATCCTCATCCCACAATACCTCCACATCTCCTCTGCAAAATTATGCATGTACTTGACTGCATACTTTTGCACATTTCTGTTGACAATGATTAGTGCAAGTGTCACTTGTGGTCAAAGCAGAAATTACTGTGCTTGGACCTCTGGTGTTGGACCCTCTGGTCCATTCCATTTGTCCACAATATTGCAGGCTGCTTGTAGCTGCTCATCAGTGAGATCTTCCTGCATGAAGGCAGTTAATGCCTGCTGATACATATCAATCCCATTTGTATTTCCCTGTACTCCGACTTCATCCTTCATATGTGTATGGAAAGCCAGACGCACATGCTACAAACATCCAGTCGCCTTATCCATTTTTGGCAACTGACTTTGGTCGAGACCCCAGGAAGTCCAAATGCCTAAAGTCCAATATATACTTTCTTTATATTTTTCAATTCTCCAATAATGAGACATCTAAAAACCGATATCTTGTAATTCCCTATCTTATAATTCCTAGTGGTGAGAAGTCAAAACATTGTCATGTCAATTTTCATAGGTCTCTGAAGCACATGATATGTAAAATATGTAAAGCAATGTATCTAAATTGTTGTGCAGTCGGATTCTGATCCACAGTGGAATGCCCTCAGTTGAAACCCTTCCCACCTACAAAACTTGTTGCAAATATGTTGGTTCTCGAAAAGTGCTACCCCATTTTCTATATTCCCCTCACTGAAAAGTTTCTGACCTTCGCCAACATCCCTAAAAAGAGGGGAAGGTATGAGCAACAAGTTAATGAGGGTGTGACCAGGCAAAAGGCACCTACAGATGTGTGAGGATCTGAGGATCTGTCAAAAGCGACCCATTCCCTAGTTTGATGTAAGTACATGCCAGATCCATGACAACCACACATACCTTGATAATCGGATATATATACTTGGCCCCCAGTCTTTGTATACTGTACATGCTGTGTGAATGCCAAAAAATCTGTGATCTCCTCTGCCTTCATATCCATAAGGAAGCAAGGGGCTGCATTGCTGTTGTGAATATACTTCACAAACTCACCTGACAATGCAGGGATGAATTCCTTGACGAGGTAGGCCACACTAACCATCCCTCTGGGCCTGACAGGCCCTGCAGTCGCAGTTGCCAGTGGCACGTCTGAGTATGCAAACAGTAATCCTGCATCCACGAAACGAAGGCGAGGGACTTCAAAGGTGGCTGTCCCTTGGCTTCTTCAATAGCATGGTCAATAAACCGATATGTCATCTGCAGAAGGGCTTTCACCCAGTACAAAGCGTTGGCTTCGCAATAGAGTATGTTACACTCGTCTTGCAGAGCATAACGGGTAAATGGGGGTCTGGCTGTGGTGGACCAATCATCAATGTATGGTCATTTGAGGACAATGCGATGGTTGAGAGACAACCCAATTCCTGAGTCCCTGGGAGGTAAGAGTGTTAGCTGCACCATCTGGGCTGTCTTAAATGCTCCGACCCTGACGAGTGCATTGGCAGAAACATCAAGCCAGATGTTGCCAGAGGAAAGGTCTGCATCCCTAAAATCAAAAGCAGCCTTCTTGGCCACCAAATCATTGATATTGCGGGTCAGGATGGCATAGAAGTCCACCTGGATGATCTTCTGCTGGAACACTGAAATATGTAAGGACTGGGCAACTTCGATGTTATTGTGTGGATAGGGCTACTTACCGGTCTTTAAATTGAATTCACAGGTGCCCCCAGACTGTAATGCTTCCTTAATTTGATCATGGTTAGGAGGGGAGAAAGTGGGGTGGAACCACTGGACGTGCTGCTACTGTGACAGTGGTGGTGTTTGCTTGACATCATACTAGTACCAGTTGACATTGCATCCTACATCCAACCATTAGTCAACAGACATGGGTTTGTGCTACAACTGGACTTACCTGGTTTCTGTGCAGTGGGGTGGAACCACTGGATGTACTGCTACTGTGACGGTGGTGGCATTTGCTTGACATCACACTAGTACTGGTTGACATCACTGCGTCCTACATCCAACCATCAGTCAACAGATGCGGGTTTGTGCTACAACTGGACTTACCTGATTTCTGTGCTGAGGTAAGTAAGACATTGTGTGAGATTGGGCAATCAAAAATACTATTCAGTGCTAGTTCCCTGGAGAGAAAAAGAGGTGTAGACGGTTCAGAAGCCATTGCATGTTGAGGTACTACTGGCATCGAGACCGTAGAACAAGGGAGAGATAAGGGAATCGAGTTTTGTGGATAGTCGGGTGCACTAGACTGGAGCTTCTCTCGGAACCTTTTGAATTCTTCCCATTGGCTTGCAGGCATGACAACAAATAATACGAACTGTTTCAATTTGAAGACCATGCCCTTTGAGCCTTTCCGAGTGCTAGCATGCAGACAATCATTGTAAAAGAACACTTGCTGGCTTCGGTGTCCGGCAAGATCAACCCATTTGTTGTCACGAACAATGAACTTGTCCTCCTGCCAATGGAATTGAGGGAAGTATGCTTTAATGCATGGGATCAAAGTATCTAGCGCTATGACTGTGAGCTCTTGTGCAGTGCTCAGCACATCCATGTCCTTCAGTCCCTCACAGATGCTCTGTCGAACTTGATCAGCACCAACCTTGAATTTTGAGTTAATAAAACCTACACCAATGTTGTTGGCTCTTAGGTTCTTCTTTTTTCTCCCACCTTCAAACACTGCCCACAACTCCAATGATATTGTCTCTGCAGGTGGTGGGTTATGAGTCATACATGCCCAACATTCTCGTTGAGCGGCATAGTGCATATGCTGTGGGCCGTAACCAGTAGAGCCTGGTGGCAGTGCCACCAAGTGACCTGATGCTCCAGCATTTGCTCATTGCGGGACGTTCTTCCAAGTGGATGGCACATGGATATTTGGTCCATGAGGGGGAGCGGGCTTGTGTGGTGCCATTGGTATCGCTGGGGGAAGCATCAGCCTGGACATATTACTAGGGTTCAGAGCAGTATTTGACATGGCCACAACTGGGGGAGGGTTGACCAAAGCTATAAACAGATAAGCTCTGGAGTGACATTTACGAAGCACTGGGAATGGGCGCACCTCGTGACTGCGCAGTGCTTACAGATTGATGTATGTGTTGTGGATCAGGTAACACTGAGGATATCTCAGTTCAAGTCAGTCAGACAGAG
This sequence comes from Pisolithus marmoratus, assembly GCA_024613145.1. NCBI lineage: Eukaryota > Fungi > Basidiomycota > Agaricomycetes > Boletales > Pisolithaceae > Pisolithus > Pisolithus marmoratus. The sequence goes on from JANFAE010000104.1 coordinate 25,529, forward strand.
CAGAAAGCACTTACAGTTACGGTTGGTGCAAGCAGTGGTAGCAGGTTTGTTCTTGTACCACCTGTAGCATGCATCGCAAACAAACTTGCCAGGATGAGCAGGGTCGTAGGCTGCAACATAGTGGCAAGGTTCACCTTTGTGTATCCGACCTTGACACTGAGACCGCTGACAGACCCTATCTTCTTTTGCAAAAGCATCCTCTGTAAATTGAGTTATGATGTCTTTGACAGATGCTTGCATAGTGTTAGAGTGACAAGATAACAAAGACAGGTAGACATGAAGTAAGTCATTTAAGTACCCTCTCAGTGACCTTGAACGTAGTGTCAGGGTAATGAGTAGTGGAACGAGTCCATGATTGCATTTAGAAGTGCACCTGCAGGTTTGGGAGGGGCAGCCAAGGGCACCGGTTCTTAAACAGTATAACAAAAACCAAAGTAGGTTGTTGTATCTCATTACACCGAGCCTGAGAGAAGACCTGATACCAGAAGTTAGGCATGGAGCAATGTGAGGAGACAAAAGCCAAGGTAGAAGGACATACTCACGACCTCGAGGCATCCAACAAGCGGATTGTGTTGAACAACAATAGGAACAAGTAGGATGGGAACTTGATTTATCGAGCATCAGACAAGGACTGAAGTGGGACATTAGAATCGAAGTAAAGCCAGCAGGTAAGTGAATGGCGAGTGTGCTCATCACAAAGGGAGCTGGATGAAGACAGAACTTAAGCGATTGGTTATCCATGCACATGTTCACAGTGCTTTCGATCACAAGTGTGGCCTGGACACGTCCACAATGCTTGCGATTGCAATGGCCATAGGTACACATCATGTCTGAAATGCAGATTCAGTACATCACCAGTAGACGATTTAAGAGTCTGGTGAATTTACTGATGCACAACCACCCAGCGTCCAGTATCCAATCGTACATCTGTGTACCCAATGAATCAGTATAATCCCACTCATACATACTAATTCTTGGTGCTCACTGTAATATATCATGGCAGATTCATGTGCCCTGCAGCACCCCTCGACCAAATCAAGCCCCTCATCAGGCAACTTTGGAAAGCCTGCCTAACTGATCAGGAAATTGTTGCTGAAATTTGGAAACATATTGATATGAGTATGTATGGTATTGGGTGAGATTTTCGTGCATTCTTGATGCCATGACTCATAATATTCTCAGTCTCAGGAAGTTTCAGCAAATTCGCAAGCAGCTGGGACTACTTTGGACTCACCAGCAAGGGCACACTTGCGAGAGCATTCATGAGGTCATGGTTGAGAAGTGGATAATGTACCCTGATGCTGGGGTACATGAGATGATTGGGTTACTCTTTCATGAGGAAGGCATGAGTGTATCAAGGTAAGGGAATGTCTGAGTAACCCCCAACACACAGAGTACTGACTGAAAAATTACACATAGAAGTGTGATGTGGGACTATTGTCATACCTATGAACCCCATCTGTTGAAGCAATGCAAGGTCAATCACTTGCAGCATTGTCACTTTTGGGCAGCCAGTGTAAATGATATATGGGCTGTAGACCAGCATGACAAATGGTTGCATTTTGGCCTTGCACTGCACACTGGCATCGAGCCTTTTTCGGGCTGGATTCTCTGGATCAAAGTTTGGCACTCTAATTGCAACCCGCAATTAATCCATTCTTACTACCTTGCTACCGTCAAAGAATTTGGATGTAAGTTCCCTGTATATTCATCTATTTTCATCAAGGTAGACACACTTTTAGACGTGCCCATGATCACCCAAAGCGATCCAGGCACTGAAAATTTTGGAATTGCCAATGCACAGATGTTACTATGGCAGATGCATGACTCAACCCTTGAGGGGTATGTCCAGCACTGGTGGATGCATTCCAAGAACATCATGCCAGAGATAGCCTGGTCGCAACTTCGCCGCTGCTTCTCCCCTGGGTTCGAGTCACTACTTGATACAGGCATGGATGCCAGATGGTATGACCCTGACAATACGCTACAGCTGTAAGTATGGTATACCCCTCCATCCATGTACTGGCAGTGATCCCGTCCACAGCATGGTTTTTCATTGGGTGTTTATCCCTTGGCTCCAAGTTGAGCTGAATAATTATCAAGACTGCATCAACAACAGCCAAAAGTGCCGCGACAAGCATAAAGTGGGTCCTTTGCTTGGTAACTACCATCGCACTTGCTCATAACTCCTCACTGGTGAAGATTCTACCTCATGGGATTCCAGAACTCATATTTACTTGTGCAGGAGACTATGGTGCATTGAATTTCAAGGCAAGTACATTCCTCAGATGAGGTCATGTCTCGATGCTAACTTATTACATGGGATACTAGGTAATGGTTTCCGTGACTGCTATCGAACAAGTGCAACAACTTTACACTGATCCCGACCATGCTGTATTCGATCTTGTGCCACCCTCTCTCAACGCATACATGGAAGAATGCTACCATCGGTTGGGCCGCCCCTCTATTGAATGTCCATCTGTGTGGACTGTCTACTGTGATATGCTGGGTTTGATGCAGCGCTGTGAGAGTGTACCAGGAATTCTGACCATGATGCCAGACCATACATCTGTGGATGTTGCAGAGTTGGATATCCTGCCTGGCCTTCGTGATCTCCAAGAGATGGAGGGTTACATGGGTGGTGTAGCTAATGGGTTGGGCCTCCATGAGTAACTACACATCCAGATGACTCTGTTTCTGTCTAATCCTGTTTCATTTCAGAGGACCATCATATACGGGCGATGGATGCATTGAATAATGATGAGCCTGACTCCTGCAATGAACTTGACGCTGCTCCGGCACTGCTAGTGGCTCAATTCTCTTCTGAGGAGGACGATAGCGAGGCAGATGAGGAGGGTGTTGACACTGACTTATGAACCTCATATTTTAGATCTTTGTCTGTTCATTGTAACTACTGGGATGGCCATGTAGTTACATTTGCCCTCATAATTGAGTCTGCTCATATGATCTTACTGTGATGGGACGAATGGCAAGCCTCGTTTCACACTAGTAAGCCTTGGCTCCGTTAATACATGCGAAGGTGGACAAGATCACACAATATTCATGTACTCACACAGCGTGTACAGGTCATGAGGCATCCCTTCTTCGATTAGCGAGATCAACTGTGGGAGTGTATTAGTTTCTACAGTAAGCAACTTTCTTTCTTGGGAGCAACTCAGTTGTGTGCCAGTTACTCATCTTATCCACCCTTTTTGTTGAAATGCTGGTATATAAAGTGGGGGATGGCGAGCTATTGGCCTTCATCATCTACATGGCCAGTGCAACATATTACTGGGTGGTTATTGACAGAGACCATGATGCCCATGTTTATGCTCCTGGGGACTGGTAGGTGCCCCAACATTGCTCTCAAATGCGAGCACTGAAATTTGTAGTCCATTTATTGCATGTGGCTGTCAGATGCCAGCCTTACCCCTTGCAATCCAGTGTACATCGAGTGCTGAGGGTAGACATGTTGCAAGGACTCTTCAACCCATTGTAGATTCACTTCTGCATGGGGCAGACCACATGCAAATGCTTGCAGCATTCAACATTCCATCCATATGAACACTACTTGAAGATGGTGGTAGTTTTTATGTGATTGTCATTGGCTCGCCCCCTGGCATTCATCAAACAGCATGCATATTCCATCATGGTAATATAAGCTCGCAGGTTGACTTGGTTCAGCGAGAGTGCAGCATGTGCTGAGGGCACCTTTAGATACCAGATATGCAAGGAAACTACCTCATTTTGGCCAGCACTAGCCTTCATGCTTGTCAAAGGCAATACTCAACACATGCCACCCATGTTGACCTACAACAAAATAAGTGAAAATCCCTCTGAGACTGCTGCCAATTCTTTGGCAGATTGCTTCCATCATTCACTGGCTGTTTCACCTCCCTCCCCACAGACTACCTCGATGCCCTCCCATGCTTCGTCATCCACATCTGACTCGACCTTGTTTCATACCTCATCTGCTTCTCAAGGCACCCCCATTCCACCCTCGACTAGCCATTCTGGGACAGAAGTTGCTGCAGCGTCTCCCATCATCTACAGCAGGGTCCATACTCTATGTGGTGTTGTCTCAAGCAATTATTATCCAACACTGACTGCACATGTCCGACACCTCACCCGCCCACTTGGTGAGCTGGATGCTCGCTACCTTGCATCTCATGGCTATGGCACCGATGATGTCAAACATATTCTCCAGGCTTACAGCCATGCACGTAGCAATGAAGATCTTGTTACATTTCTTGCAGGCCAGGGTATGTCTGTTGGTGAAGCAAGATTCTTGTTACTCCTCATAGATCAGCATGACCTCATACAACATAATATCATATGTAGATAATACTACGACTATGTGCTGGCGTCTTTGTATATAAACCTGCTTCGGGGATGTATATGAAAATTGGCAACTTAGATATATCACTTTTACATATCATGTGCTTCGGAGACATATGAAAATTGGGACGATGATGTTTTAACTTTTTGCCATTGGGAATTACAAGATACTGGTTTTTAGATGTCTCATTATTGGAGAATTGGAAAATATAAAGAAAGCATATATTGGACTTTAGGCATTTGGACTTCCCAGGGTCTTGACCAAAGTCAGTTGCCAAAAATGGATAAGGTGACTGGATGTTTGTAGTGTGTGTGTCTGGCTTTCCATATATGTGCATGCTTTTGATGAATTTTTCGCGGTATAGTTCTCAGACAACAGACCGAACAGAGTACTTGTAAGCAGACTGGATGGTTATACCCAGCTTCCATGTTCTGAGAGGCTTCTTAAGCCATGCAGAAATTTGCTAGGAGGAAAGATTCAAATGGACATGAATGCTGCAGTAATGCATATCCATACCTCCTCCTTTTCCTGCCACTCCACTAGCCTTAAATCACGGTGCTTCTCCATTTTTGCAAACTCCCTGCATATTTCCCACATGATCATTGGCTTCTCTTTTTTTCTTGCTTGCATCCACTCCCTCCTCTTCCATGCAAGTATCTCCAGTTCTGTTACATCGAAGCTGCCATCTGGCCCTTCTGCCTCTGTAGCTGACACCTCCCCTGCTTCATCCACAGCAACTTGTCCATTGATATCAGTTGTGTAGTAATAGTCAGCTTCAAATTGAGAATCCATGGGTGGTTGAGGCAGAAAATTTGGTGTCTTTGAAAGTGCAGACTTTTCTGCCTTGGTTTTGAATGTGTTGTTCTGAACCGAGGATCAAGTCGCTATGCATGTCACACATTGCAAAATTTTCCCAATTTGATCTTCCCTGCAATGATTGGGTGTTCAGAAGCTAATTTCCTGCACCAAATTGGGTCTTTTGAATTTGTTTTGTGCCACATATGGTATCCCAATCTCATCTGTTGCATGACATTTTGTGTGCAGCCATCAGACTACTCCTATTTTGGTGGAGGTTCAGCCTCATTTGGTTAGGATTGACAGGTTGTTATGTGGCACAATCATACTATGGATAGGATCCCTGGAAATGCAACCTACCCACTAAGTGATAATGGACGGTTCATGCAATAACATCATTGATCCCCTCCAGATGGCCAAAGGAAACACAAGGAAGGGGGTGACAATGATCAGTCCCAGCCCAGGTCATCAGGTGAAGCAGCTGGAAGTAAGGACACAGAAAGCCAATGGTCAGCATAGGTCCCAACTGGTAGAAGTTGCGACCAAAGAACCAGCCATGACAACCCCTACATGCTCATTTCCCTCGTCCTCACCATCCAAACATTCAATGTCACTGTCCAAGCACTACTTTCAGTCAGATGATGGAGTAGACAATACATTTGACATGAACGATCCCCCAGTAGAGCCCATGAGATTATCACAGAAAAAGGTATGTAGCTACTCAAAGGTTGGACTTATGCTGTCATATTGGAAGTTCAGTCACAGAATGATTATATCTGTGAATGGCTACCTCAAAAGGAGGGCTTTCTCCACATCTTGTTGGAGTTGGAAGCTCCCCCTCTTCCCCGTATCTGTAAAGTGTGCCAAAAGGATGGGGTGTACAGATGCCCAGATTGCATGCATCAGCCCCTCTTTTGTACAGACTGCTGCCAGGTCATGCACAAACCCAACCCTTTCCATAGGATCCAGCAGTGGACTGGGGACTTCTTTGAAGATTCAGCCCTGCACATGGTGAGTGTAATGGACATCAAACATGACCAGATATACATAATAGCTGGCAGAGTGGCCTTCAACTACACCTTGGCCATGGTGGAGCCCCTTGTCCATCTGCATCTGCAAATGAGCAGGAAACATCCTGCAGCCCCATGGGGCCAGGGTTCCTGGATAATGCAAGGCATAATGTACAGGATACAGCAATAGACTCACTAGCCATGGATGAAGTGGAATGGGAAGACATCGACAACATCCCCCTCCACCTTCGTCCCCCACTGGGTTCTAAATATCTGACAATTGTCGATGTCACAGGGGTCCACTTTATGCTGGTGCGAGCCTGCCAATGTGTTAATGCTGAGAGCTATCACATGCAGCTATTCTGCTCAAAGTTATGTCCATCAACCTTCACAAGACCAAGCACCATGTTCACATTTGCAGTCTTGGATGACTTCCTGAGAGACAATGTAGAATGTGGGACATCTGGCAGGAATTATTACAATAAGCTTTGTTGGATGACTTCCAGTGTGTTTCCACACTTAGTTGCAGTAAGGATTCCATCCCATCGTTCTGATAGCTGAACCAGAACATATATGTGATCAGGACCGATACTGGGAACTTTTGCAGGTGGCATGGCAATGGTGGGTCCTGAGGCTGCTCAAATGGAGTGGATTTCATGACAAGACACACTGGTTGACAGAGGGAGATTTGGTGCTATTTTGCATGGCATGTCCTCAACCAGGAATTAATGTAAGCCCTGCAGCTGACTTGGATCAGTAAGTATGCAAATAAGAGGAACCCCATCAGGCTAACATTCCAAAGCTGGAAGTACACAAGAACATTGGTAATGGATGGAAATTTCAAGGCAGAACACATGCATGAGAGGCACCCAGACAATCAGGTGTGGTTGATGGATGGTCACGGTTTTATGGTCACCAATCCACAATATCAAGAATACTTAAAAGCCACTCCACATATCATGGAGGTACATATCATAAATGAGTTCAAGCCTCGTTGATTGACATAAACTAAAGAAATCCACTTGCAACAATCATAAGGCCATCAGTCAGGCCAGTATGAGCTGGGGAAAACTCAATTCTACTGGAGTAGGTGCTACAGCCTGTGCCTGGCATGGCTACTTTTACCCACACTCTGTGGTTGACTTTCACAAAGGAGAAAGGTGAGATAGAAAGATGCAAATTTCATCTGCTCATGAAGTTTTAGGCAGCTAAACATGGACTATTCCTTGGCCAATGTGTTGGGGTACAACATGACTGGGATAAAACATGTTGTCTGCTTCTATGACATAAATTGCATGTATATGAAGAATCTATGACAGCGTATTGATGGCAGCCGATTTTTGCAGATTCCACCCACTTTGACCATTGTAGCAGGAATCGGCATGTGGCACGTTCACAGTCACAGAAAAGAATGTTATGCCAGATATTCACCACTGTTTATCAAAGGGTCAGGCTGGGTGGATGGTGAAATTATCGAGACCTTGTGGTCCACCTTAAACATAGTGTCAGCATCAACTCACAGCATGATGGCACCACATTGGCAAGAACTATTGGACTTCCAAATGAATGACTCCAATTTCATGAAAATGATTTGAATGAGTAGGTGCCTGAATGGTGGGCATTACAGGATTGACTAATTTGTGCAAAGTTGACAGCCTATCACAGAAGCTTAAGGCAGTGTGGTGTAGAGATGAGTGTGAAAAGACCCTAGGAATAGGTCAAAGTCTCCTAGTGAGAGAGGGGGGGTGAATTCGACCCAGGAGGCTTGAGTTGCCTGGTGTGGAGTCAAGGAGTAAGCAGAAAGACTGAAAAACGCACCCTGAAATCCAAATAAAACCCAAGATAACATCTACTGAGTGTCTGGGGAGGGAGAACTAAAATTCCGAGTCTGTCTCGTCTTATTTCTGGCTTCTCATCTGGGGTAACTCGTCTCTTATTATTCTAAGTATGTACAATACACTCGAAGTACTCGCGCGGGCTTACATAAGCCACAATGCGCGCAAACACTAAGTAAAAAGACAAGAAAAGATAAAAGAAAACAAATCAGTAAGTAAAAACAATGAAATAAATGAAATATCCTGGTAGGGAGGATACTTTCCCTACAGCAGGCCTCTGTTGTATTGGCTTGAGAATCCTTTGATAGGTTGGATGTGGCAGTCACACCTGCACAACAGATGATCTGGAAGAAGCAAGAGGAAGCTGCACTGAATGAACATATTCGTGATCCATTGGTGATGGATACCTTTGAAATGCAATTGAAGAGAGGTACTGCTCCCTGAACTCTGCATAATATAATGATTGTAATGCTTCTGAAGCCCCAACAGTGCATGCCGTGGAACTTGACTTATTGGAGAAATCTAAACAACTGGGGATAGACCATGGCACTGCCAGTTGGATCACTCGTGGTCTGCAAATTGAGGAGGCAGAAATCATACTGACAATCCAAACACAGGGTCTTGGAAAGAATCCGTCTGAAATCAAATGACTAGTGATAGCGTGGCATGAGGATAGATTGACAGCAGAGCGGACAAGATTTATCACAGATGGAAGAATTTACTTGAGGATGGCACATCCTTTGGAGCAAGAACTTACCTTTGATGGCATGGATGCAGTAGTTGCAATGGATACGATGGGGGAGGAGGAAACATTCTCCAATGGTGGAGAAAGCAATGGCAGTGTGGATGATATACTCGATGTGGAAACACCCATTGGACAGACACCATCATTTCTGCCACTTCCATCTAAATTTGGAATGGATGAATGCTGATCCATGGGGGTTCATCAACTGGCAGACATGGGGCTGAAGCTGTGCATGGGACAGGCCAATGATGCATTGCATGGCTTGCACCTTGCTTTGGCGGACAAAGCAGTGATATTCAAGAGTGTTGTGAGACCTGCAATGAACTATTCGATGAGGACATGGGCCTGGCAAATGATCCATTCCATTGATTGTTCCATCAAACAATATGCCACAATTTACAGACAGTGCCGGGATTCCATGATTTGGCTTGGAGCTTCCCAGGATATCCTTGACCACTACCAGGAACTTATAAACTCTGATTTGGCAACCAGTACCACAGCATTTACCCAGGGTGCACATTACCACTGTGCTTCCCAACTTCCCTGGTTTTGGACAATTGATATCCCTAGGGATACCAATTCAAAGAGCTGGCTAACAGAGTGTATGTATTTCCATATGGAATGGTTTTATGGCTCAGCTGCAATCCATCCACAGTCTACCATATGCACTGGCTCCACACTAAGGCTGGAAAGGATCGCTGGGAAGAGGAAGAAGAATTATTGATGTCAGAATTTCAATGGGTTACCCACTATTTCAAATATTGCGCATGCTGTTGGAATGAGAGGTACAAGGAAATGCAAGTTGCAAGGGTCCATGGGGCTGCCTGTTACGCTGCAAGGCAGCAGGCTGTATATGATCGGCTGGCCAAGCAAGCTGAATTGAAATGGCAGGAGATGAATCTAAAGAATTAGCTGTTATGCCTCGTATTCAGATGGATTAATATGATTTTTGACGATGATTAGCACCAATGGCAGCCTTATCACAGTAGCTTCCGAGAGCACCATTGTATCACAGCAAAGGAAATACATGTTCGGTCTACTCTTAATGGGGCTTACTTGTATTGATGGGATGTGGGTAAGAATTAGCTGTTATGCCCCATATGCCGATGGATAAATATGATTTTTGATGCTGATGAGCACCAATGGCAGCCTTATCACAGTGGCTTCTGAGAGCACCATTGTATTGCAGCAAAGCTAATACACATTCAGTCTACTCTGAATAGGGCACTCAGTACTGGCAAGATGTGGGTGCTATTCATTGGCTGCAAAATTCCCATGCAGAGGTCCAAAAGAACCCCCTTGTGACCTGCCTTGTCATCAATTGCAGCATGAGCCCTCATTGTAAAAACTGAAATTGCTATATGCCATTATCCTGGTCTGACTGTGACATTAAGTTTGATGTGAAATTGCATATTTGAATTTATCTCTGGTGGCTATCATAGACAAGAACCTTACTGCCTCATTGGAATCACGGTCATCATGGTGCAGGTGTCAGCTGTGATGGACAGTATGAAAATTGGGGATACAGACTACTGATGTGAGTGCATATGAGCAGATTCAAGATCCTCCTATTGGGACCCAGCCCGCCATATTCTTACTGTGCAATCACAGTTGAATCACGGGAGTTGCGGCAAGGAGGTGTTGGAGGCTTGTACTTTGACATGCAATATGAAATCACTGTCATGGTGGTGCAGATCTTGGCTGCAATGGACAATAATGAATTTGGGGATACCGAACACTGATATCAGTGGACATGATGAGCTTGACAATCTTCCTATGGTGACCCAGCCCACCATATTCTTACTCCACAATCACAGTTGAATCGTGGCAATGGTGACCCAATCCACACTAGATGTATATGTAGTATATTATATGTGAAGGATGTAATTAAATGAAATATATGTACCATATATTTACCTTCTAATGTACTTCCTCCATTATTGCATCTCCCTGCTCCTCAGTGACTTGAATGGTGGCACTACTTTCCTCTGCTGTTACAGATGTGCTTGAATTGGCCTTGCATGATTGAGTGGGGGGAGTCCCTTGTAGAGTGGTGACCTCATTTCCACTAGTTATGGTGGCATCCACTTCCACATCTGGCCCCAGAAGATTGATGAGGTCCTCATCCTGAGCCTCCCCCACATTGTCCTGGACCTGTGGTGTGCCATGAAGATGGACACAGAGTGTTTCCATTTCACTGGTGAGCACTGTCACATCCCACCTTGTGTCTGCTAACTCCTGTTCGAATGTTCACATCCTCTCATCAATTGGCTCTGGCACAGGGGGTGGTATGTGGCCATCAATTTGCACTACCTGCCTCTCCAGATGGTCGATGCATCCAAGCATTTGATCTTGTCAGCAGATGATTGCATCCAATTGTCGATGGATTGCTGCTAGGGGATCATTGGTCTGGGGCGAATGCTGTGGGGCTATTGCACCTGGGGGTGAGGGGATCGAGGAGGTGGGAATGGGAGGCACCATGAGTGACGCATGTGTGGATGAGTCTGAACAAAGGGTGGGAGGCATGGCATACTTTGCACTGATTGTTGACAGGGGTATGACAATGGCTATGTGAAATAATGTCAGATGTGTGCCATAAAAATAGGATGGAGCACTCACTCAGTCACTCTTGCTGTCTTGACCCTGACAAAGGTTGGCCAGGCTTAGATTGGCAGGGTTTTTTTCGGGGGGGTGATGCTGGGGTATGATCCAGCCCAGCATCATCCAGTTGATGTGGTGCCTTGTGTGGATGAGAAGGATTTTGGCGACAAGATGTGGTGGGCTGGCTGGGGGTGGCAGTGGATACACAGTGCTGAGTTTTCGTACACACTATTTTTCGCTTTCTGCAGGGATCACAGGCCCCACTACCTGCACTGCAAGTGCAGATGACCTTGTGGCTGACACAGGTCCCACAGGATTCTGGATCAGGTGGCAGGGTGGTGCGATCCGTGAATTGTGCCTGGCCATACTTTGGCTTTGGGGTGGTCAGAGGGGTCTCAGACCCGGGCCTACCTTCTGGCTCGCTTTCTGAATTGTTCTGTGCTCGTCGTCCCATCCATGATTGCGAGCACTGCCTTGGCATTGATTTCCATGATACTGACTCTGACCTCATTTGTTTTTTGGACCATCCATGGACAGTTTTGGTGATTTCTTCATCCACCTCTGCCATCTTCTCACTGACTTCACTCTCACCATTGTCATATAGATCGTGGTCTCATCTAGTGTCTATCGACTTTGCCTCCATCTCTTCTGATGGGGCTCGTTCTTTGCCTTTATGGCTCACCATATGGGGTGTCCACCTCACATTACCTACAGACGAGGGGGGGAGAATTGGTGTAGTCATGGCAGATGTTGTTGCCTCTTGCACTGGCATAGGCTGGGGTTTCTGCAGTTGCCAACCCACGGTATCATAGCAATGTTCAACAGTAAGCAGCCATGGGTGGCCAGTGATGGAGTTGTCATCGGGGAAAAGGGCCTTCTTCCATTCAGGAAACAGCACGCCATCCAAGCCCATGTTCTCCATCCAATGGATGTACATGTCCACACCGATCAGCATGGGCGGGACAGTGTCAGTCCTGTTGGCAATAGGTCTGATGGACTCCTGTATTGGTAGAGGGGAAATGAACAATGTGAAGTCTTGTGATATAATGGCAAGGCACCAGCACTTCCAGAATCTCTAGCACACCCTGTCTCCATGATTCACACATTTCCACCTCTTCCAGCCTGCCCGAGTTGATGATTGACCTCTCATAAATGTGGAGGATGCATTGAACAGCATCTGTGAGTTGAGGTGACATCTTGACAAACTTCATGGTGGAGTGAAGACAGAGGATGTGGCAGATGGGTAATAGATGTGATGTGCTGGTGCAGACAAGCAAGATGAAGTGTTGTGTGCGATGTGTATGGGCCAATGCGGTTTCATGTATATTTCCCACAGATTGATGGCATCACTACCTTCATGCTCAAGGTTGAACACATTACAGACTTACTAGATGGAAATGTTCAATTTCTGTCTAGATGTAGGTTAAATTATGAGTTGCAAGCATCTGCCCACACATGCACCTGGTTGCCTGAAGCAGTTTTGTATGTACTATGCTTGGGCATTTGGCCACAGTTTACCCTGCTAACTTGCTGTAGAATGCAATGGTAATACTTAATGGATTCGATGCACTACTCATAGTGACATGACATTGTACTAAGTGCATTTTTGGCTTCAAACCATCAGTTCCTTAAGGAGCCACAATAGCAGCCATTGCCATTGTGAATGATCCTTAGATGGAATTCTTTTACAGTTGGGCATTCTCACCATCCAGTTCGGATGGACCGGCCCATGAGTTGAACTGTCTGTCCTTATATTAAGAACGGGACAGTCCGTGATTACACCATCCTACCAGATATCTTAGACAGGGCTGTCTGGGAGTTGTGCAGTCTGACCCAATGCCATGGGTGGGCCAGTCCAAACGTTATGATGAAGTCCTGTGTGATAGCTGAATAGGCCCATATCTTGGAAGGGTGAACATGGCTTATGGAGTTCTGTATGATATCTTCCCCAGGGCTGTCCATGAGATGCATGGACTCATACCATATCATGGACATATGTGCAGCCCCACCTCACCTTATGGACGCTTGTGCTTTGTAATCCTGACTCGTATCATGGACTGGAAAGACCGTGAATTATGCTGGCCTACCCAATATGGTGGAGTGGCCCATTCAGGAGCAATGCCATTTCACCCCCATATCACGGAAGGGCCAGCCGTGCAATTACACCATCCCAGGTGCTATGTTATTCAATTCTAAGTGTAGATGAACCTGTCCATGAATGTCATCAGTGGAGCCAAGTTAACTCATACCCTCGAGGACAGGCTAGGCCTTCAGTTAAGGGATATGCAGTTACATGATGTGTTTCATGGGCCCATGTGCTAAATGTACAGCCTCACCATATATATTGCAGATATACAGTGGGCTGGCCAGTCCATCAGCTGTGCAGTCTTAATTTATGTTTCGGACAGACCTGCCCATGAGTTGCGCCATCATTTCTCATATGGCAGATGGACCAGTCCAGAGCTTTGCAGTCTAGAGGTATATCATGGATGGGCTGTTCACCAGATATGGCATCCTACATGACATGTCAGACAGGCCAGTCCACAAGATATAGCATCCTACATGAGAAGCAGGACAGGCCCATCCATCAGATGTGTGGTCTCATTTTATATCACAGATGGGCCAGCCCAGGAGTTATTCCATCCAACATGATATATCAGCCAGGCCCAACCATGAGTTGCGCCATCATGCCTCATATGGCGGACAGGCCCATCCATCAGTTGTGCTGTCCCAATATCACAGCCAGGCCTGTCCATCAGATGAGTGGCCTCATTATATATGACAGATGGGCCAACACAGGAGTTATGACATTCTACATGATATATCAGATGGGCCCACTCCTGAGTTGCACCATCATGCCTCATATGGCAGATGGGCCCATCCATCAGTTGTGCTGTCTTATTTAACATCCTAGACAGGCCAGTCCATCAGATATATCATCCTACATTAGAAGCAGGACAGGCCCATCCATGGGTTGCACCATCCCATCTGATATCATGGCCGGGCCCATCCATCAGATGTGTGGTCTCATTATATGTGACAGATGGGCCAACACAGGAGTTATGACATTCTACATGATATATCAGATGGGCCTGCCCATGAGTTGCACCATCATTCCTCATATGGCAGACAGGCCTGTCCATGGGTTGCACCATCCTGTCTGATATCATGGCCAGGCCCATCCATCAGATGTGTGGTCTCATTATATATGACAGATGGGCCAACACAGGAGTTATGACATTCTACATGATATATCAGACAGGCCTGCCCGTGAGTTGCACCATCATGCCTCATATGGCAGATGGGCCTGTCCATCAGTTGTGCTGTCTTATTTAATATCCTAGACAGGCCAGTCCATCAGATGTGTGGTCTCATTTTATATCATGGATGGGCCAGCACAGGAGTTATTCACAGGCCCGCCTGTGAGTTGCACCATATGGTGGACAGGCCTGTCCATCAGATGTGCTGTTTTATTTAATATCCTAGACAGGCCAGTCCATCAGATATAGCATCCTACATTAGAAGCAGAACAGGCCTGTCCATGGGTTGCACCATCCTGTCTGATATCACAGCCGGGCCCATCTATCAGGTGTGTGGCCTCATTATATGTGACAGATGGGCCCATCCATCAGCTGTGTGATCTTACTTTATATCACGGAGAGGCCTGTCCATATGTTGTGTTAACCCCCTCTCTCGGGCCCACTCATATGTGGTGGCATTCCTCTCACATCCCCATTTAGGGCCCACTCATATGTTACTGTAACTCTAGGCACTTGGGCCCACTTATGTGTCATGTCATAATTATTTCAACAGGCCCACTGTGGGCTCTCCATGAGTGTTGGCATGGTGGCACACTGGCTACCCATGAGTTGTGACTAAGTGTGACTACTATATGTGGGCAGCTACAGTGTTTGCTGGAATGCTCATGCTAACAACTCCAGTATGATCACATTTGTCTGGCTGTTTCGAGTTGATGGTCCCAACCTCAACCACTGATAGGTAAGGTTCCACCTGCCACACATCCATGACCCTGGTCCCGAGTGTTAGATACTCAGATTTGGTCTTGGTGCAGTCATTTGGGCTGTCCAGGAAGCTCTCTTCCTCACTAGGTAGGGTTTCTGGTTTGTTGTCACTGTCACAAGTGCTGAGAGCACTTTCTTCAGCCGCATACTGCTCAGATCGCAAGTCATGCTCTTGTACAGCTTCATCAACAACCTTCTGGCTCTCCAGTCTTGGAGTTCGACCATAGCGATTCTCGAGGTAGGCAAAAACATCTCATGAGGGGTTTCTAAATGCATACATAGCATTAGAATTGAGTCGGGTATGCCGGATATGATGATATGGTGGACCATAGTGGTCCATTGATGCCACACGTCATCAGCAGCTTGCCAGGCTGCTAACTCATCTTGTTCCTCGTCGGTTCATGGTGTCCATGTGGCACCATATTCCTGTAGTAACTTTGGATTTGTAGGTTGTGTCTCAGACCCATCTAGGTAACCCATCAAGCCATCTTCAGAGATGGCCTTCAGCACCCAACTGCTGTAGGTGTGCCAGTTGCAGCCATCTTCTGCAAGCTCAAGTTCCATAGAGTATATCCTATTACTTTTGAGTGAAGTAGAGATATTTTGTAGCAAGCTTGAGTAGCTTCTATACAAGTTGACCACGAGTTGCCTACAATAAAATTTTCCACACTAGGTGGGGCTCATAACCTGTAGAAAAGGGCTGTAGGCAGCCTCAGTAGTGACTCAACTACTGAGGGAGTAGTACCAAAAGTGTAGTACTATGTGCGCTCTAAGTGCTTATGTAAGCATGTAAACATCGCACCAAAATATACATCACACTGGGGTGATTCAATCTCCAACACTTACATCTGGAGCCCACTGTGAGGGGGCTGTTTTGCTTGGTGACCCCACTTCTCCCCCTACCTCTGAGCTTGTGCATGTGTTTTCTTGTGACTGGACATGCCAAACCCCTCGATTTTCGGGATTCTGATTCTACTCGACGAGACCTTTCGAACGGTGCCTGTTTCGTCGCGTCCGCTTCAGTACTTCCGGAGATATTCTTATTTTTGTGGAGAAAGGCTCTGTAGGACGAAAATTGGAATAACTTGGGACTGGGTGCGCTGTTTTTCACGTTTCTTTGTTCTCCCAGTTCTCCTCGCCCGCCTCTACCACCTCCCAAAGTTTCATAGCATTCTGTTGAGTGGTTTGTCCCCACATCAGCAAAGTTACAAAGAGTCTACTCGTCTGAGTTGTCTGAGCTCATCTGCAGAACCTTGTTTCAATTCATTTATGTACCCATGTTACATTCATTTAGCCGACGTCAGACATCTGTGCATCTGCATCTGTCTGCAGCATCTACTGCAGACGAACACAGATGAAGTAGACTAGTTGTGGTTTTGCTGATGCAGTGCACTGCCATCCTCCTCCCCTGCCACAGCTTAGCTCCCTGGCACCCCCCCTTCGCATTTTGAACCATTTAGAGTTGTAGGAAGCCCTCCCCCACTGTCTTAGAGTCAGCAGACGACCCCTTCAAGACCCCATCAGCCACTTCGAGATCCCAGACACTTCAAGACACCCAGATGCATTCTCAGCCTTTTCAAGATGCATTTGTGATGTAGATGCTTCATTTAGACACACCTGCTTCATTCCTAGACATATTCCAGATGTATACCATCATTTTCTTGTGCATATTGCAGTCGAGCAAGGCTGCAAGTTTAAGACTCAAGTGTTTGAGTCACAACAGCAACTAGTTTCAGTTTTTTGGTGGTCGAAACCACCTCAAGACATATCATACAGGGTTTCTGCACCCTCTTCCCCCCCTTCGTGGTTTGTTGCCACACCCCCAACCCCCCATAGATGTTCAAGGTCACATCAAGGCAACCCCACCTCTTTGTTTTACCTTTTGAGACTAACTGTGGACATTCAAGGCCCATGTTTACCCTTGATACTACTGTCAATTATTGATTACAACATGATATATATTCTTTTGAGCCTCATATATACTACTCATGATGAAAGAGGCATGCAGACTGTCTTGAGCCCCACTCGAGTCACCCCCAGAGTTCTCAGGGCAGGCTGAGGACTTGCCACATTACCTTGAGGACATAGCAGAGTATGGTAAGGCCCAGGGTGCAACAGATACCCTGTCCTGTTGGATATTCAGGTTTACCTTAGTAGATACTACGCATTCTTGCTTACATAATCATCCTAGTAAATTTTCAAGCACATTCCTTTGCACCTCAGTGACTTCCTTTATCACTGAGGTGAGCCATACCCTTACTACCATCATTTACTACCTACTGATGTGCTGTAGACTCATAGCTCATTAGGTAGATAATAATCAGTGACTTCCTTTATCACTGAGACTCATAGCTCATTATGTCCCTGATCCAGTTTGCAATCAATGGAGCACCACCCCACATTGGAAGGCTCTGGAGCTACCTTGTGGCCAGCACTTTGATCATTGAGCAATGGGAGAACTTCAAAGCTCTTGTAACTCTCCAGTACCCCAAGCTTGAGCCAATCAAGGACATTCACAAGTACTTCAAGGAGTTCTATGCCTTCCTTGAGGGGACTCATTGCAGCAAGCTAAGCTCAGTCTCAGCATTAGGGGCCTGCCTTCATCATTTCCAGGTCCTGTTCTTGGGTATGGTGAGTCAGAATGCCTTGGAGTTGAGCCATCAAGCCCAGCTATTCCTTCAAGGCCTCCCACCACAAGTTGAGCTTGAGGTCTTGAGGAGGCTTGTGTCCAGGTACCCCCTGTTCAAGTTGGGCCACCTGTGGCCCATTGAGGTCATTGTTCACATCATGAAGGAGGTTATCAAGGATGGGGTAGGCTACTCACCCCCTCATCTAGCTTTGAATGACTCCTCATTAGCTCATGAGTATCTCAAGGAACCCTCTCAGTACTTGCACTTGCCCTTGATCAGTTACCAGTTGGACACCCCTGTGGAGTACTCTCAGTCTCATTCTAGAAGATGCTCCCAGGGAGAGGTGCACTCAAGCTCAAAGCTTCCCCCTTGTTCCCCCTTCAAGGCATGCCCATGACCTTTGAAGACTCCCCCTCCTTCCCCTGAGCATGCTTTGAGCAGCTCATCCCCTCACCAAGTCACTAATGCAGGCTCATGGCACACTGTGGTTCAGCCACAGTAGTGTGTCACAGATAAGCAGGCTGGTGAATTGGCTTTGAACTTGCTTCGAGGCTCAAGAGAGGACCAATGGTCATGTCCACACCAAGTTGATCATTTGGAGAGTACAAAGGTTTGCCCCCCTTGTTCCCAGTGGATGTCTACTAGGGCTCATGACCTCAGTTTGTCCTTGACTTGCTCTCATCAACTTCATGAATCCTCAAGCACCCCTTCGAAGAGCTCATTTCATCTCACACCTCCCTCAAGGCACCCTGTTTGTCCTGCCCCTTGTTGTGGGTCATGCCCAGGGAGCTCATTCCTGCTTCGAGGGACCCCTGCTTCACTGTCGAACCCTCCCCCTGCGAGTTTTGAGTCCCATTTGAGAGTGTCAGGTCGTTTGCTTCCCCTTCAAGAGGCTATGGCTCCGAGCAGGTATCCCTCTGCCTACCAAGAGGTCTCAAGGCACCAAGTTCTGCCTTGAAGGCTTAGTTTTTGTTTCTTCTGTGGTTGTGAGGGGCACATTCAAGTGCAGTGCAGAGTCTTTGCTTCATATCTAGCAGCAGGAAAGTGTGGGGTGGTTCAAGGTCGCATCATACTACCTACAGGTGAGGAGATCCCTCACAAGGTGCTCAGGCACACATTACAGGCTCAATTGGACTTCTGGGCCCTCGCTCGTGGCCCAGGAGGGTTGGCTACTCAGTTACCATTCCCCCCTTCAAGTTTGGGTTCAGCCCTGCCTCCTGCTGCTTCTCAAGTTCAACCTGAGATGACTCCGAGGCATCCTTCAAGGTTGCAAGCTACCCAGCCCCCTTCGAGAGTTGAGTGGTCCCCTTCGAGCTACCTTCGAGCTACTGCCAGGCTTCATTCCCCCTTCGAAGCACCCTTGAATTGCTTCAATCTGTGTTCCCCCTTCAGCTGAGTACTGGTTTTGTTTCTTTTATGTGGTTTCTTTTCTTTTGAGCTCACATTTTCACAGTTTTAGCTAGAGTTTTGTTTCAAGGATGATACCATGGCCTTGCCTTATGATACAGCTCGGTATGTGATGATTGGGGACAGTCACCATCTAAAGCCCCCCTCGGATGTAGGGAGAGTATCCTCCCTACCAGGATATTTTGTTTATTTCATTGCTTTTACTTACTGATTTGTTTTTTTTTACTTTTTCTTGTCTTTTACTTAGTGTTTGCACGCATTGTGGCTTATGTAAGCCTGCATGAGCACTTAGAAGTGTACTGTACATACTTAGAATAAGAAGAGATGCTGGGCCTCAGATGAAAAGCCAGAAATATAGATGAAGCAGACTCAGAATTTTAGTTCTCCATCCCTAGACATTCTATAGACATTTTCTTGAGATTCTTCTGGATTTTTGGGCATGTTTTCAGTCTTTTCTCTCTACTCCCTGACTCTGTACCAGGCAACTCAAGCCTCCTGGGACAAATTCACCTCTCTCTCTCTACTAGGAGACCTCTACTAAACCCTAGGGTCCCCATCTCTCAACCTTACAATGCAATCATTGATGAGTAGGCGGATAAAGAGATACCATAGTTGGTGTGGTGTGTACAACATGTGCGCCACCTCCTGCATAGTATAGTGGGCTTCATTGTATTTGGCAAAGAGGCCAAGTGCCATGGCAGCTTCTTGGTATGTAGTAAATTGGTGGTGGTCAATGGATAGGGCATCACTAAAGGAAAGCACAGGTTGGTGTTGCAATATAGTGCATAAGTAAAAGAGGTCTCCTTGTGATGGATGGACAGGTTCTATGTGACATATGTGGGGGTGTTTTATGTTTCACAGCACAATGTGCAATCTGGGGCTGCTGGATGTTGTTGTTTGTTCTTCAAAATGGAGTCCATTTGTTGGGGGTTGGGATGTTAAATGGAAGAGTGTGTAGTATTCCATGTATGTGAGGTCTTCAAAGCTCCATCTTATTCCATTGTTGTTGCAGAAGCTACTGATGGGTCTTATGAAATAATGCTGTAAAAGAGATAGAGTACTTCGAGGTCCAGAGGTTCCATAGTATTGATAGCATGAATGCGAAGCAGGTAGGTGCACAGGAAGAGTGGTGACTGCAGGGTCTTTGTGGGTGATGTGGTAACCCAAAATTCACCACATGGCCTCCCCTACAGAGAGGTATCTGCTGTTCCAGTAGTCCTCAATTTCATCAATGAGATCATCATCAGAATTGTCAAAAGTATGAAGACTGTAGTGTGCATAGTCAGGCCCTAGTATGAGTTAGTATTAGTTGTGTCATGTCATTCATATGGACCTTTGTGGATGTACTTGAACAGATATTGAAAGATGTGTGATGTGGCAGTGACTTCAAAGTTTAGGTGACATTTGAATTTTCATAAGAGAGGCAGGCAGTGAGCTACAATCATTTCATCACTGGGCTGTCATCATCAGTAGTGTATGCAACTGTCTGCATCAATGATCATAGTTGGATGTAGTGGGTGTGGATAGTTGAAGTGGCAGATGTGAGAATTTTCCACCTTCATGATTTGACAGTAGTTGGAGGGGGGGCAGTCAGGGGATGGGTGATTGTGTGTCATGAATGTGTGCACCAGTTCAAATCAGGAAAAACTGACAGTGCCATTATTCACTCTTTATCACTATATATTGCTATATTCCACTATTTATCACTAAAGATGCCATAGGGACAACTATGGGATCTATGGCACCACAACCATCCCCCCTTAAATATAGTGACATATAGACACATATAGTGAAAAAGGAGGATAAATAGCCAAATAGAGCCACAATATTGTCATCCCAAGCTTGCCATACTTTGCTATTTTTGCTTTTTTTGCTTCTTTTAGTTCACACTTTTTATGAAGGAGACAACAAATTCATTTAGCACAATATCTACAATACATACACATTCTACTTGGTAATAAATCAATGTATGACATGGATGGTAAGAGGGGGGGATGGATGGGGGAGGGGGAATGGGCATCTGCATCTGGACTGGAGAAGGGGGGGGGAATTACCTTGAAGGAGGGTTAGGGTGGTGGTTGTTGGTGCTAGAGGAGCTAGATGGGAGGAGGGGTGAGAGAGGGAGGGCCAGGGAGGGGGGGGCTTACCCACCAGTCATTGCAGATGTTGCTGTTCTGGGTGGGCTGTCACTGGCTCTAGGTGGGGGAGTGTCAGTGGGAGAAGGATAACTCATCAGGGATCTTACCTTGTTGTTGGAACTGAGCCTCACCCAGTGGAAGGACAGCAATGGGGAGAGGTGGGAGGTGGGGCAAAGGAGATGCAGTTGAGTGTGTGTGTGTGCATGGGTGAAAATCTCAACTTCTCACAGTCACATGACCAGTGGCCACTGCAGCACTTCAAGTCTAAGTGCGAGTCTTAGCTTACCAATCATTTCCCACACATTTCCTAGTTACTATACACTAATCTACACAACACTACACTTAATACACTACACTTTTTTGGTAATAAAAGTGTAGACTACATAACATTACCTTAATTGGTAGTCAAAAATGCGAACATTACACTACACTTTCCTAGTAAAAACAATGAAATAAAAGAAATCTTATGATCTGTAACTATTCATTGCACATGGGAAAACATTTAGAGCAACTGGCAATATATAGTTATGGTGTTGCTATAGTTCAATACATATACAATAATTGCACACTATTGCAGTATATGACAAATATTGTGCTGTCAGGACACTACACTACACTTTTTTAATCAAACACAACCAAACAAATCAAAAAAGCACACACTACACTTTTGGTAATAAAAATGGAGACTACACAACACTAATTGTATTTTGTCTATATCTCTACCATTTTTGCACAGATAGATGAAGTAAACATACCTCCATGGTCCTCTTGTCAGGTACTACAACTTTCATTATGATATGTTTGAAATTTATTTTTGTATTTTGCAATTTTCTCACCCATTTTTGGGCATATCAATGAGGTAAGCATATTCCCATGATCCTGTGACCCAGCCCTACAACTTTCATTATGACATGATGATCTATAGTTAAAATAGTGCTATAGTTCACTATATATCAAATAGTGATGCACTATTCCAGTCTATAACAAATATTGCACTGTCAGTTTTTCCTGATAAGTTGTGCATTGGATGGATCAGGGGGGATTTCTGCACTGACAATGGTGTTGATGTTGAGGGGCATCTCACAGTTGGTAGAGTATTTTAGCAGTATGTGTGCATGAGGAAGACCCCATTTCTGGAATTTGATACAGTGAATACAATATAATACCCTTCCTGCCTGAGTAAACATAGATTTTAGTGTTTGCAACAGCAAGCATAATTTGCATTTGAATACATGTGTGACAATGACAGGAATGTCAGAGAATGTCTGGCCAGGTCATAGTTGTGAGATGATTTCCAGCCAGGCAGTGTTGCATGTCATTGTGATGAAAAAAGTAGGATTTCCCAGTGTGGCAGCTATTGCTAGTGAGTCTGCAACTTGTGCTGCAGCCCACTGTTGAGAACTGAGAAAAGAGGTATATATTTTCAGATGGGGGGAGGTCTTTGCAATCCATCAGCTGCACATCTTCATGTCAAATGCATTCCTGGTTATGATGTATGAAGTTTAGACAGGTTTCGAGATTGTGACTGAACATGTCTACTGTTACAAGATGTACATTTTCTTTTCTTTCTCATCTTATCTAATCTTCCTATCTTTTATCTTTCCCATCTTATCTCTGTCTTATCTTGTCTAGTCTCCCCTTTATCTTATCAGGTCTTAGTCTGGTCTAGGCCAGTCTAGGTTCCTGCCTCATGTCTTCCTCATGCTTCCCTTCTGGGCCAGGGCTGGACTGCTCTGCTCCACTGTGACATCACTCTGATGTCATGGCTGTGTCATACCCTGGACCCTGCCTTGTGTTCTCCTCATGTTGTCCCCACCTACACCTCATGTACTATAGTATATATAGTGGACCTTGATGGCCCAGCTAGCTCCAAGCTAGTTCATTTGGGTTCTGACACCTAAAGACCCCCCCCCTGCTTCCAATCTCTCCCTCTCTTGTCTGGTTCCTGGTTGGTGAGCCTACAACATCTGTTGTTTAGGTTTCGTCACATCTACAACATATTCATTGGTAAAGATGACCAAAAATCTGAAACCTCGGTTCTCATAGCATTCATGCATGGTAGTGCCACAACTGCATTGTAGCCTGATCGTATTCTGCATCAACAACTGTATCATTCCTCAATATATCTGAGGAATGCATCAGACCCCACCTGAGAGTACCATGTGGAAATAAGAGTGGATATGACAGAGGTTCCCAAAGATGGCTGGTAGTGGGAATGGATTGCATGCAACCAGAGTGATGGCTGATAGTTAGATGATGGGCATTATTCTCAGAGGATGAAGTATTATCATATGACATCAATGCAGCGACCTCATCAGCTCCTGTGTCCTTCAGAATTAACAATGCATAGGGATATTCCTCTCATCAGCAAATTGGCCATTGTTTTTTTTGTACTTTTGGTACTTATTGTGGCACTGATAGTCAAATAAATACAGATAGCATTTACAATTTTTTAAGTAGGTCCTTCATCTATCCATACCAGTTTTCTGACTATTTATACTTTCACAACTTCTCATACTTGACTTTCTGAGCTATCAATATTATAATTATTATTCTACAATCCTACCATTTTCCAGTTACCCTTAGTTTGCATGTCTCACAGATAAGTGACACCACGATCATTGATTGCAAAAAGACAATTAAATGAGTGGAAGTATTGTAGTCACAGTGGGAAATGAGTGTGCGAGGAAGTGACTACCAACATGAAAGGGCACTGATTAGTTAAGAAGATCATAAGGAGTGATGCTGACATTGCAACTGAAAGAGCATTGAATGTCCAAACAATAGTATTCTATTAAACTTGTCAGTATGCTTTGTGAGATGATGAAACAATGCCTACAAATGCTCATGCACTGATTGGACACTGCCAGGTCATCTGTCACCACCTCATCCAGGAAGCTGCCATCCTCCAACATTGCACTATCCATGGTAGGGCATGACCCCCAATTCTGTTTGGAGAATGCCAATGTGGCTGATGATTCCTTCCCAGATACCTTATTGAATTTGAGAGGAGTCCTTGTGGTGGCCTTGCCATGGGTACTGATCTGGTCATCAACATGAAGCTCACCCCTCTGGAATAGACAGATTGCACGTTCAAGCTAAACAAATTGTTACCCTACCTTACAACAGGACAGTAATGTTACTTACCATGGCACAGCAGAGAGAAATTGCTCCTTTGATACCATGCTCTTTAAGAGCATTAGTGTCAAGTCTTGGAACATCAGGGCAACCAACACAAGGCTGCAAATGGGTATGGGCAAGGAGCTGCAGTAAAAAATGTGATTGACATGCATTCTCTAGCTTCGTGGGATCAAGATCTTGAAATAAGAAACTGAGCCCATCCAGAAGCTCGTTACAAGTCTCCCAAACCACGTCAGGAGATGGTGAGTTGTCAGCACCTGATGAAAGGAAATGAGCCATAATGGCAAGGGCAGTGGAGCCAGAATTGCTGCACCATATGCTCAGCCACTGAGTTGCCTGTTGAGTAAAGTGAGTCAAGAATTGAATGAAAACAGAAAGAGATGGTTGGTACAAGGACAAAAATTGGGGCTCCAGGACATATTGCAGTTAATTCACTGAAGTGTGGGTTGATGGTGGTGATGATAATTCAGAGGGCTCACATCAAATCTTGGTCCAGAATCACCCATGGGTCACCCAGACTTCCAGCCCACATCACCAGAGTGGGTAATACCCACTTAGTCCACTTCCTGTCCTCTTGCAGTGTAGGAGGCAAATGTCTGTTTATGTAATGGAAGCGACCAGTGTAGGGAGAGGATACTCCCTAGTAGGAGATTTCTTTTATTTTATTGTTTTTACTTTCACTTTTTATTTCTGTTCATTTACTTTCGGTTTTACTTAGTATTCTGAGTAGTATACTCGCATCGTGGCTTATGTAAGCCTGCACATGCACTTACATTACATTTTACCTACCAAGAACAATAACAATTGAGTTACAAGTCACAAGTTTTGAGTTTTGAGTTCGAGAAGGTCGAGAGTGGCCTTTCTCAGTGTTTAGGCAGCCTCAGACAGCCTCAGACATTCTCAGACTGCTTCTCTCACCAGACTATAGAAGCCCCTTTGGAAGTCCTCTCCCCTTCAGACATCTCCACTCCTCCCCCAGCCTCACTGTCATCTTTTCCTACAACTGGAGCCCATTGCAAGGGGCTTCTGTCTTAGTCTGGTACCCTACTATCATCAGTTTCAGTCTCGTTTTTGCGGTTTCAGGTTGTGTTTTCTTGGTTTTTGCTCGTGCTCTCACAGTTTCAGCCTCAGTCTCACCCTTGTGTTCATCTTTTCTCTCAAAATACCCACTTGTATCTTGCTATAATCACCCAAGTCCCTGCCTGATGTCATGCAAGGCCTGAATACCCCAAGTAGCAGTTCTTCCAAAGCCTCGAGCTTCCTTCAGTGCCCTGAGGACCTTCGAAGGTTCCTCGATGACATAATTCGAGCTGTGACTGCAGCGAAATCACTGCTTGAGTCTTGTCAAGGCCCCCTCGAGGCTTGTATTTCATGTGCACAGCCACCACCCACCTCGGACAGTCGCTCACCCTGTTGGCTGTACTCATTTTGCTTCTTCTGTGGTCAGAAAGGTCATATTCGAGCTAACTGTGATTTTTGCAAGGAATATTTGGCTGCAGGAAAGTATCTAATAGTGAAAGGTCATGTCATACTCCCTACAGGACAAGAGATACTGCGAGAAGTACCTGGGTGCACTCTCAAGGACCATCTGGCATGCTGTGATCTAGGAAATTGGTCTACAGACATTCAGATTCCTCCTCCAAGTCCAGGCTGGCTACCATTGGAGGATGTGGGTAGCCAAATGCCACAGACCCAAAGGGTTTCACTAGGTGTGTCCCAGCCCTGCTTGTTAGTGCACCCCAATACTCCCTTGGAATGACCATTGTGTGCACCACTCTCAGCAGAAGGGCTGAGTTATCACTCAGTGCTGGCACAACCCCAGGTCCCCATTTGAACACCTAGCACATCCTCGAGCTCAGGCAATGCCTTGCTGTGCCACCCTCGTTCACCTCCTCAGTCTCTACCTACAAGATACTCTTGCAGTCAGTCTCGCTCTCACTCTCATGGCCATGGCCACCCATGTTCGCCATCTCATTCATACTTCAAGAGTCCACCCAGCCGTAGCTATAGCCATCAGTACTCATATTCAAGCAGGTCCCACAGCCATGATTCCTGTGATTCCCGTGACTACCATCCCTGCCACTCTCCACCACCTGCGCTGTCACTCACATGTTCATGTTTATCAGCAGTCTTGAAGGATGAATCCATCATAGACTGTCTATTGGACAGTGTGGTGAACTCCAGCACCTACAGTGGCTGGCCATCTCAGAGTAGTTGGGAACCAGTTCACTTGAGAAGGTGGTACAGCCACAGTTGTACACCCCAGCCCTCTTGTAGGGTGTACTGAGTCAGTATAGAGTTGCCTTAGCTCATTGGGACTTCTTTCATTTGTAGAAAAAGGGCTGTAGGCAGCCTCAGTAGTGACTCAACTACTAAATTATATTAGTGTACCTGTAGGCAGCTACAGGTCATCAGTAAGTAGATACTACTAAATAGTAGGTAGGCTCACCCTCAGTAGTGACTCAACTACTGAGGGAACAGTATTAAAACTGTACTCTATGTGCGCTCTAAGCGCTTATGTAAGCAAGTAAAAACTCGCACCAAATATACATCACACAGGGGTGATTCAATCTCCAACACACCCCCTGAAGCTCCACTGTGTGATAAGTAGAAATGCAGAACATATAACCCAAATGAATGTATACCCAAAAATAATTCAATAAATGAGTGTGTATTTTGCTGCAAGTGAGCTTCGAGTCCATGTGTACAACGAGTGTTGTTTGGTCGTGTTGATGCGCCGCATTGTGGCAACTGTACCGTGATCGAAAGGCCGCCGTTTTGACTGTCGGAAGGATCATCGCCATTCCGAGTGCGTCTAGGAGGCACCCCCTGCCGATTATAAGTGTATGGAAGACCCCAGGGGGGTTTCCGGCGTTTTCTGGGTCCGTGAGATGGCGGAATGGTACCACTGACTGATCTGTGGTCACCATAGTGCGTATGCCCTCTCGTTTGGGCATTTCCGGCGTCGCTGACCTCGCTATAGTGTACGCATAGTGTCGGGGACCCCCCCGCAATGATTTCGGATGGATCGGTTGGTGTCGAGATGAGCCGCAGTGGCCGTATGGTGACCACAAGTGTACGGTAGGCGCTGGGCCTCGTACGAACGATGCTGACGTTTTCAGCTTCTGTTTTGATCCTTCCTCATCGGCGATGGTCCCTGAGGGTCCTAGGAGTGTGTGCAAAGTCGCTTCGAGCGGGTTTCGATGGCGCAGGTGAGTCGTTCGGCCGTTTGGCCCTGAGCTTGGTATCTTGCCTTATGCCGCTGCTGCGAGGCAGCCGTTTTGCTGTACGAAGATTTCTCGGCCGTTTTGCGTCGTTCCGCATTGATACAGGTGGCACCCCCTTCCGCCAGTAGGTGTTGGTGATGTTCCAGAGTCGCTTTGAAGGACTGGAGAGCCCTTGGGGTAGCTGCATGTAAATGCCAGCTGTTCGGTGCATGTGCCCTCTCGTTTCGACTTGTCTCGCATGCCTGACTTCGCTACAGCCTATCTTCTGTATCCACAACCCTCCCGTAGGGTGTCGAAGTTGTTTTGAGGATGTTGAGAAGGGTTGGAGCTTCCACATGAGAATGCGAGCCATCCGGTACGTGGGCCCTCTCGTTTCGATCCGTCGTGCACGCCTGATCTCATTATAGCCTATATTCATTGTCCATAACCCTCCCGCAAGGTATTCAAGTCGTTTCGAGGGCGCTGAGAGGAGCTGGGGAGGCCACATGTGGGCCACTTGGACACAGTAGGCGTTTTGCCTTGTACGAGCATTGCTGACGCTTTCAGTCATTCGTTTGACTCTTCCACGTCGGTGCGGGATCTTGTAAAGTTGAGGTTCGGGTGGTGCAGGTGAGCTGTTCAGGCGTTGCGCCCCATGCTCGCTGTGCTGACTGCTGCTGTCAGCCAGCAGCTCCTTCTCTGCTCCATGTGAGCAGACAGTGTTGCTGCTTGTTGCATTGCTGTTCACCCTGTTACCTTTGGTAAGGCTGATGGTATCACCAGTGTGCTATGTCGTTCGAGCTCGTTTTCCCGCTCTGAGCCTGTCGCAGGCTTGTTGCAACTCTGTACCTTGCTGTCCTGTCTCGTAGTCTCGTGCCGCTGCTGCGAGACTGCCATTTGACTGTCAGAATGTCCATAATGGTTCCGAGTCCGTCTAGGAGGCGTGTCCTGTCTCCGGAATATATCTGCAATATTCCAGAGGTGTCGTGAGACTTCATGAGATAGTGGAATGGGAATGCTTAGGGCGAGGCGTCTGTAGCCTCTCGTTTGCAGTCCACTGACGTTTACAGGGTTCGTGCTGACTCTGCTGTGTCGCCGGGGTACCCTCGATGTTTTAGGAGTGTGCATGAGACTGTTTGGAGGTAGTCCGTGTGGCCCAGGTAAGTCATCTGGCCACATTGTCTTGTGCTTGCTGTGCTGACACCATCTGTCAGTTAGCATTGATTTCTCAACTCCATGCGAGTTGCTGCATCCACTGCTAGTTGTATCATCACCCCTACCGCTGGTATCCTCAGCCTTATCAGGCTCCTTTGGGCGTCTCTCCAAATGTGGTCTGTGGGCTTGAATCTCTGCCGTGTTGGCGCTAATTGCCCTTACCTCCAGTGTTGTCATCTTTGACCTGACATCTGGGCTATTCCCCCATCCAACTCTAGGAGATATAAGCACCCCCATCCCCTGAACCTTGTCAGGTGGGGTATTCCATGTAGAGTGTGCTTGGTGGATTCACTGTGGGCGTTGTGATGCCCTCTTGTTTCATGTACACAGCAACCTGAGTTCTGTGATTGTACCGCTACGTATTCACACTGGTGGCTTGTTCTGTAGTGTGGAACGTTTTGTGTGTGGAATGGGGGGTTCGGTGTGCATCCCCAGGGGATCTGGTACGTCGGCGATCGTCTTGCCATCCATCGGGATGTGCTCATTGCATTCGATAGATGCGTTTTTGATAGAGCGTTGACAGCTGCACCTAGTGGCATCATCTGCAGGCTTGGATGCCTCAGAGATCCACTCAGGTAGCTTTCAGCATTTTGCAGTGCTGTTGTCTGTGTGCTGACTCCTCTCATCAGGCACTTTGAGTGTGTCTGCTTGTTCATCCAGCTCTGTCTGCTGCACATCTACGATGTCTGTCTCAGGTTCCAGGTACCCAGTCGGAATCTCAGTCCAGTCATTTTTGCTCTTGTTTGAGTTTGCTGCACAGCTTCCTGCCACCTGACTCTGTATGTCTATGTGTAGGACCACTGTAGGCTGCTTGGCAGCTACAGTGTTTGCCAGAAAGCTCATGCTAGTAACTCCAGTATGATCATGTTCATCCAGCTGTTTCGAGTTGATGGTCCCAACCTTGACCACTAGTGAGCAACCTTCTGTCCACTGCACATCTATGATTGCTGTCTTGGGTTCAAGGTACCCAGTCGGAATCTCAGTGCAGTCGTTTTGGCTGCCTTGGAGGCATTCTTCCTCCACTGGTAGGTTGATCTCTACCTCCTGCATGTCTATGACTTCACTCTTGGGCATTAGGTACCCAGTTTTGGTCTCGACGCAGTCATTTGGGCTGTCTGGGACACCCTCTTCTGCTCTAGGTGGATTTTCTGGTTTGTTGTGGCTGTTGTGGGTGCTCTGAGTGGTTTCACCAGCTGTGCTCTGCTCGGGCTGTGATCTGCTCTGTCACATGCCTTCCTCAGCTGCTACCCAGCTCTCTGGTCTTGGAATTCAACCAAAGCACTTTTCGAGATAGTCCCACTTTTCGAGTGGTGACTTCAGGTGTAGCATATATGTGAAAATGCTGTCTGGAATTCTGCTAATGATGGTGTAGTTTACCATTGCATTTCGTTGTGTCCATGACTGGTCCACAGCTTTCCATGCTGCAACCTCGTCTCGTTCATCATCAGTCTGAGGTGACCAACCCTCACTGCAACCTTGAAGCTCTGCTGGATGTGTAGGTCATTTCTCTGACCTGACCAGGAACCCCATCAAGCCTTTGTCTGAAATGGTGCATAGGACCAAACTTGCATAAGTTATCCAATTTTGCCCATTATGTGTGAGCTCAGGTAGGTAATCCATCCATCATTATCCAATAGCTTTCAAGTAAGGACAGTAGTACTTTCTTGAGTAGTCTCTTCGTTCGAGTCGACTGTGAGTTGCCCTACAATAAAATTTTCCTTCCATGCTATGCAGGGCTCATAACCTGTAGAAAAAGGGCTGTAGGCAGCCTCAGTAGTGACTCAACTACTAAATTATATTAGTGTACCTGTAGGCAGCTACAGGTCATCAGTAAGTAGATACTACTAAATAGTAGGTAGGCTCACCCTCAGTAGTGACTCAACTACTGAGGGAACAGTATTAAAACTGTACTCTATGTGCGCTCTAAGCACTTATGTAAGCGAGTAAAAAACTCGCACCAAATATACATCACACAGGGGTGATTCAATCTCCAACATCATTGTGTTTTATTCTTCTTTTTATGAACATATCGTTCATGGAGTCTCCCAGCCATGCGCCTCCCTTGTCCCATGCCTCGTTGACACGATATCTCGACCCCCACTCACCCGTCCCTCTCGCAAATCGGGATTTACGTTCTGCTCGACGAGACCTTTCTAACGGTGTACCTTTCGTTGTAGCGGTCTCAGCGCATCTGGAGATATGGCCCAATCCCTGGAGAAAGGCACTGTAGGACGAAATTTGGGATATCTCGGGATCGGGTGCGCCGTTTTTTTCCGGTTCCTCGTTCTCCCAACTCTCCTTGCACGTCCCTATCACCTCCCAAAGTTTTGTAGAATTCCACCTAGCGGTTCCTCACCAATGCGATGCTGCCCTCCCCCCTACTGTGGTTAGACCGTAACTCACGCAATTCTTGGCCGAATCGCTCGCTTCTCTCAGACGTGACTCTACTAGACGATATCCACCAGACGATACAAAAGACGTAGCGCGCGCATTCACAGTTGTGGAGTTATTTGAGTTTTTGTGTCTGAACAGGGTAGGGAGGTCGAGATCCTGTATCTCGCTCGTTTTCGCGCCGGGCCTCTCCCTTTCTCGCATGGTGGTTCTACTTGCTTACAGCTACCTGGTGATATCTTTTCATGGTGACGCGCTCTCTGGTTGTGGAGATACAGGAGTTTTTCATTTACAGTGGAGTATGAGACGGCGTTGCGGATATCTCGGGACTGGATGGTCCAATCGGTCTGATTCCTTTTTCACTGTCTCCTCCCAGGCGTCTTCTACCACCACCTCCGGTTTCATATTGATTGCCTCAGTGGTTGTCCCGCGGCGGCGTTTTCTCCTCCCCCATCTTGCTGTCCCACGCTGTATCCACACCGTATCTTCCCCGGATCTTCGCTGTGCCTCTCGAATTTCTGGGGTATAATACTACTCATTCAGCGCTTTCAAATGGTGTGCTTCGTGTCCAGGTTGGTGCAGCCATTGTCAAGAAATCGGGATTATTGTGGGTAGAGGTGTCTTGGACCAGTTTTGCGAATATCTCGGGATTGGGTGCACATATTCCCTCAATTCCTTGTTCTCCAGGCTCTCCCCACTCCCATTGAGTGTCCCCCTTCATTTTGTGCCGCCCCGCTGACCCGTTCTTCATCGGTGCATACCCTTCCTCCTACCCCACACCGTGTTTGGGGCATAACTCATCCAATTCTGGTCCGAATCGTTCGCTTTTTCTTAGACGTCACTCTACGAGACGAACCCTACCAAACGATATAACAGACGTAGCGTGCGCATCCACGGTCCCGGAGTTATTTGAGTTTTTGTGTTCTAACAGGGTTGGGGAGGTCAGGAAGGCGTATCTCGCCCATTTTCATGCCGGGCCTTTCGAATTTTTGCACAGCGGTACTATTCGCTCACAGCTATCTGGGAGTGTCTGTTTTGTGGCGACGCGCCCAGCGGTTCCCGAGATATTCACTTTCTGCATTCGGGCATACTGGCATATGTTTCTGGTGCCATATCTCCCTCGTTTCTCAGCCGTTTCTCTCGAAAACTGGTACCCGCGTTCTTCCCGCCAAGCTGACCCCATTGAAATCCCTTTCGGCGAATTCTGTGCAGCCGCTTTCGAGATATGGCGAATTCCGCCTCTGGAGGGGTACGAGACAACATTGGCGATAACTCAGGCTTGGAAAGTCCGATCAGTGAGATTCCTTCTGCGCCGAGCTCTCCTGTTCGTGTAGAGCCGCCCTCCAAGGTTTCGTGTCCACCGGCCTCACCGTTGCTCACCAATGCCATGTTCTCCTCCTTCCCCCATTCGCGGCCAGCGCCTTTCTCCCCCGTTTCGCCGCAGGACCTCTCGCCTTTCGAGGACCCCATACTACTCGACAGGGACTATCGGACGGTGTATCTTATGATGCTGCCGTTGTTGTGGTTGTGGAGATGTTTCACTTTTTGTGGATAGGGACACTGGGAGACCGTTTTGCGAATATCTCAGGATAGAGTCCACATATTCGTTCGGTTTCTTTTTCGGAGGCTTCCCCACACTTCCCTTCACCATCACCTCGAGTTTCATCATACCATGTGCAGCCATTGTCCTTCGGCATGCTCGTCTGCTACTCCCACCTGTTGGCGCCTTCGAGCTCGCAGTGTCAGTTCGCAACCGAGGACGGTTGAATTCTCAAGTCACCCCCGGATGTAGGGAGAAGATACTCCCTAGTAGGAGATTTCTTTTATTTTATTGTTTTTACTTTCACTTTTTATTTCTGTTCATTTACTTTCGGTTTTACTTAGTATTCTGAGTAGTATACTCGCGTTGTGGCTTATGTAAGCCTGCACGTGCACTTACATTACATTTTACCTACCAAGAACAATAACAATTGAGTTATGAGTCATGAGTTTTGAGTTTTGAGTTTGAGAAGGTCGAGAGTGGCCTTTCTCAGTGTTTAGACAGCCTCAGACAGCCTCAGACATTCTCAGACTGCTTCTCTCACCAGACTATAGAAGCCCCTTTGGAAGTCCACTCCCCTTCAGACATCTCCACTCCTCCCCCAGCCTCACTGTCATCTTTTCCTACACCAGTACCTGTGCTGTTGGTTCCAGCTGATGACATTTGGCCTGGAGTTGTAGTTGCTGGGCCACCCAAGCCTTCCACCATACAGTGAGTGAAAAAACGTGTGCAATGTTTGGCTGTTTTGTACTAAATCCAGTGTAGCACCATGCAGCATGGGAATCCTGCTTAGCCTTGGTGGGATGGGTGGTAGTATAGACTCTTGGCTACCGAATGGTCCCAGGATCATGTGATTTGGTGCAGTAGTCATTGAGATATGTCAATTATAAAACAGGTACATCATTGCACACGTTTATTCACTTTTGGCCTGGCAGTAGAATCTGAGTGAAATGAAGGGATAATTGTGGCTATTTGGTCCTACAAACAAAGATACACACATAAACATTATGTCTGAGTTTGAATAAGTTGCCACACTTCTTTATTCCCAACCTCTACCACCATGAGATCTCTCTCTGCCACCCAATGGAATACTATCCTGACTATGCTTGATTCTGGTCATTCTCCTGCCTCTATTGCCTCCAGTACTGGCCTGCATCACTCTACCATCTCTAGGGTTCATTCCAAGGAGCATTCCAGCCTCCAAAAATCCTCTGGAGGTTGTCCATCCAAGCTCTCCCCTGCCAATGTTTGCCATGCCATCCATCTTATCTCAACTCAGAAGGCAGAAAATGCTGTGCAGGTGACCAAAACTCTTACCAACATTATCAATCAACCCCTCCACCCAAATACTGTCTGCCAGCACTTGAAAAAGACTGGTATGAAGGCTGTGGTAAAGTGAAAATGACCTATCCTCTCTGCCAAGCATCACAAGGCAAGGTTAGACTTTGCTTATGCTCATAAAGATTGGACTTTGGAGAACTGGAAGAGGGTGGTATGGTCTGATGAGACTAAAATTAATTGTCTGGGGTCAGATGGGTGCAAATGGGTGTGGAAAAAGCCAGGGGAGAAGCTGAATGATAGGCTAGTAGAGGGGACACTGAAGTTTGGAGGAGGTTCTCTGATGATGTGGGGGTGCATGACTTGGGAGGGTGTTGGATATGCCACCAAGATTGATGGTAGGATGGATGGGAACCTATACCTCCAAATTTTGAAGGATGAACTACAAGATTCCCTTGAGTATTATGGTCTCCATCCTCCTGACATCATCTTCCAGCAGGACAATGACCCCAAGCACACCTGCAAGCAGGTCAAGGAATGGCTAGAGGAGCAGGATTTTAGGACCATGGTATGGCCTGCACAGTCCCCTGACCTTAACCCCATAGAACATGCCTGGGGTTACCTCAAGAGGAGGCTTGCAGAGTATGAACACCCTCCCAAGGGCATACTGGAGTTGTGGGAGAGGACTCAGGTGGAGTGGAACAATATACCAGCTGAGGAGTGTCAGAAGTTGATTGAAAGCATGCCTAGGAGGGTTGAGGCAGTGCTTAAAGCAAAAGGAGGCTATACCAAGTACTGATATCCCCCAAATACCCCTCACTTTTCAAAAGTGAATAAATGTGTGCAATGATGTACCTGTTTTATAATTGACATATCTCAATGACTACTGCACCAAATCACATGATCCTGGGACCATCTTGTAGCCAGGAGTCCATACTATCATCTGCCTCACCAAGGCTAATCAGGATTCCCACACCTCATGGTGCTACACTGGAGTTAGTACAAAACAGCCAAACATTGCACACGTTTTTTCACTCACTGTAACTCACCTGAATTTCCCAAGCATGATCAGCACTCATGAATTCCCCATACACATGCTCCACACCATTCACTGTTTCCTCAAATTCTTGGTATGGATGCATGTCCATACAATGAGCGAATACCAGATTGCTGAAGAGATGCTTAACCACCTCCAGACCATCATGCCAATACAGGATAATCAGATCTTTCATTTGATATGACCCCACCTTGATCTCCTGGAAGCACCAGTGTGGAACTTCAGGTAAAGATTTGATACATGTGCATAGGTCCTTGGCAGTGTTGAATGAAACTGGGAAGTCCTTCATCTATAGAACAGTGAGTAGTCACACACACTGGACAAGTATGTGCACACATTGTAAATGCAAGTAAGTGTCAATCTCCTTCTGTGCTAATGCACTGCTCGCTAGCCAGTTAGTGAGCTCCCACTCACTTTGTGACACAAATGGGTAGTAGACATTCTCACTGTCACAGATATGTGCAAATTCATCTTGGTCCATGTGCTGAAGGTGATTTAAACCTCCCCTGATGGACTCACCTTGATTAGTATGATACATTTGTACACATCATGTTGATGCCAAGAGGGGGTCAGTGGCAGGAAGCTCGTGGTGGGTTTCATCTTGATCGCTGAAATCAGGGTCATCATGATCACTGTCATCAAATGAGTCATTGAAGTTCCCATTCATGTCAACTGGATATTTTAGACATTTATTGACAGTCCAGCATGGAGTTTGTTAGGTGCTACTTACTGTCACTGGCAGCCTCAATATTGTCAATGTAGTCATCTTCTAAGGGCAGCTCTGTAGCCTCCACATTGGGCAAGGCCTGGACAAGCCACTGCCCACAAGACCCTGGCCTGGACAGATGTTGCACCACAGCATCCCCTGTGATGAATGGTGAGAAGCAGTTAGGACAAGCGAAGCTAGTATTAGCAGGCATAGGAAGAGAAA
Source organism: Pisolithus marmoratus (assembly GCA_024613145.1). Taxonomy (NCBI): domain Eukaryota; kingdom Fungi; phylum Basidiomycota; class Agaricomycetes; order Boletales; family Pisolithaceae; genus Pisolithus; species Pisolithus marmoratus. Next base: position 61,810 of record JANFAE010000104.1, read on the forward strand.
TGAAAAAGGGATCTGAGGCATCCATCCAGGCTATCAGAGAGCTTGGATGATCAGTGACCAGTGACTAGTGACCAACATATGGTAAGCAGTCAACCACATAGCCCAATTGTGGAACTAGGGTGGGGTTAGGGTTACATGCTATCCACTTTTACCAACACTCGTTTACTTGTATGAACATGGCATCATCAGGGAATCATTCACTCAGCTCACCACAATCAAGCCATTTTACTCTTCCAATGATGCCACCTTCATTGAAAACAGACATGACAAGCCCTCCACAAACTGAGCTGGAGGAAAACACAGTTCAACCTCACAGTACACTTCTAACCAATGGTTTGAAGCATCCTCACATCCAGCTGGTGTTACCATTTGATAGAAGTGGTGGTTCCCCACACAAAAGGATCAAGAAACTAATGACAACAGTCAGGAGAATTGTTGAGAGACTGTTGCACTTAATCATTGATAGTGATATACAGGCCACAGCCAGTGTATCTGAAGAGGTCAAGGTCCTTCGCTCCCAGTGCAGGTTGCAGGTTGCTTGGGCCACCCAGGATGCACTTGCTGCAGGCCTCAGGTATCAGCAGCTCCACCTTCAAGAAATCAAATTAATGCAGACAATTGCTATTGATGACTGCAAAGAGGCAGAGGCCCTGCTGAAGGCTGCTGACCATCAAGTTGGGGAAGTCAAGCTTGCCCTCAATTGTGAAGGGAGAGGTTTATTGAACCCCAGTATTCCGCTTTTACCAAGGGGTAATGACAACGATGAAGATACCAACTGTTCTGGGTCAGAATGTGGTGACGAAGGTTTTGCCTCCCCTGCCCCCTCTTTTTCCAACAGTACTTTGTTGGAGATTGAATCACCCCAGTGTGATATCTTAATTTTGGTGCGAGTTTCTTATGCTTACATAAGCACTTAGAGCGCACCTAGTAGTATGTTTTTCATACTGTTCCCTCAATAGTTGAGTCACTACTGAGGGTAAGTCCATATATATCTTACAGTAGACTACTTACTGATAACCTGTAGCTGCCTACAGGTACTTCAATATATATAGTAGTTGAGTCACTACTGAGGCTGCCTACAGCCCTTTTCTACATACTTGAGTTCATGGCTTGTCTTGCATTTGGAGCTGTTGTCCTAGTGTATTTGTTGTCTGTTTCAGTAGCTCTACCATGTCCATGTGTTATGCATAGTTGAATTATGTGTATATCACAACTCTCAGCACACTTGTGTGAACTGCTACTAGCACTCTGCCAACTAATGACCACACTACATGATAATGGGCACCACATGTTGGTTGTCACCATCAACCCTCCTCAGTAAGTTTAATAATTGATCTTCCATAGTGGCTTCTTCACCATTCATTCCTAATTTCCATTCAGTAAGCCTCATCTGTTATTACCTGCATCCCACTGCAGGGTCCATCCACTCCAAGCAAAATATGATATGCTCTTGCAGCATCCTCATTTATACCCTGCCAATTCTGTCCAGTTCTTTATTGCCTAGTTTCTGTGTAAACATGCCTCCTCGTGAGTCAACAACAATTGTGTCTTGGTTTTATTGATTGGGATAGTGGACTCACCAGACCTGCTAACATGGCCTGTGCCTGATGCTGAATGAGAAGGCTTGTACACTGCTGCTGACTAATCCTACTCATGCTCTGCTATCAACACTGCCTACACCCCTGGCACCTGGACCCCTGACACCCCCTGGCACTGCTGCCTCTACCTCTGGCCTCCTGCCCCATGCTTCCCTGTTACATGCAGCCCCTTCAACATGTGCGAACCTCTGGGGTCGCCTCTTCACCAGCTACCCCTCATGCTTGTCCTCCAGCCCATCCTTGTCATTCCACTGCTCAACTCCATGCCCACTCTCTCCTCTTCCTCTTCATCTGCTGCCTCCTGCATCTCTGCCAATGCCATACTGTCTCGTGGCACAAACAGCCTCATCCTTCATGCATGCACTAGTCCACTGATGGGAAACCCTTCCAAAGTTGTAAGCTTGTACGAGTTTCCTGCCTGCCCTACCACCTACCTTGGTGCTGACCACCTTGGTTGCAGTTTTCTTGTTGTAGTGAATGTTGTTTCTTGCATAGTGTTGTACACCTGTACCAGCTGCCCCATTTTGAATACAACCTCCCCTGTAGAAGAGCATAACACCCATTTGTCAAATATAGCCTTTCTCCTCACTGCATGTAACATTGCTTGTGCTGCTCCATCTAACCTCTGTTGCTCCATGTATGCCAGCTGTATGTCTATTGCTTTTGCCTCCAGTTGTGACATCACCTCTGCTACCAGTGTTCATGCCATATTGACCACCAGTCCCAACAACAACTCCTTTGGTGATAGTTGGAATGACAGTATGACACACTCGTTCAGTTGCCTTATTGCATCCTTGAAATGGTCTGGCCACCCTCTTGACATGTCCTCTGTTTTCATACTACTCTCCCCCTCTTCGCCTACTTCTGGGCCACACAACCGTTTTAACCTTCCCAGCAGCTTCCCATCTGCATTCTCCACCAGCCCATTGATCCATGGTGTGTATGCCACCACTACATGCTGTGTCATCCCATTCACCTCTCACCATGCTTTCACTTCTCCATTTTTGAAGTGTGATCTTGAACATGTGAGCTATGGTTTTCAGCCCCTTGACCATGGTTTTTGCTGTGCCATGTACTTTGAGTTTGAACCCCCAAACATACTGGGAATACATGTCGAGCATGAGCAGTACCATTTGGTACCCTCCTTTTCCTTTTGGCATGGAGAGATAGTCAGTGACTACAAGTTTGAATGGGTGACATCGTGTGATTGGACACAACAGTGTGTGTAGGTGTGTTGACCTGAAGTTTTTACACTGCGTGCACTGCAGCAATGCTTGTTGGATTGACTGGTCCAGTCATGGGCTGTAGACCTTGTCCATCAGCTTCATCTTAACCAGGTCCCTACCCCAGTGCCCATTTGTCCTGTGTTTGTCTTCCACCATCATCACTGCCTCTTTCTGCATGATGCATTCTACCCTTGGTCTCACTGCAAGCATTTCACAATTTTTCATCCCAAAATATGCTGAAAAAATTGAAAAAAGAGATACTCTTTTATTTGAGCTGTTTTCAAAGAAAAAAGGTGAATATAATGTAATGTTTTCTTTGTCTTTTCTGCCAAAAAACATGAATTAATGGTAATGCCCATTAGGTTCTTCACTAATGGGTATTAGCATCAGTCAATGTTTTTTAGTAAATCATGCAAAGAAAACAAAGTGTTATTATTGCCTTTTCTCTTTGAAAACATGTGTCAAAAAAGAGTATCTCTTTCTTCAATTTTTTCAGCATGTTTTCTCAAGAAAAATTGTGAAATGCTTGCAGTGTCTTGCCCACAGAGACTTTGTCATGTAGATGCACCACAGGTGTCCATCTTCAATGTGGTATCCTTCTGCCCTATGTTGAGCTCTGCACCTAACCTTGTTGTCCTGGGTTGTCTTGAGGTTGTAGATTGCTTCCACCACCTCTAGGAACAAGGGTTCATCAGCAAAACACTCTCTTAATGCATGGAGATGTGGGTCTGCCTTGACCATGAACAAGTCATTTAAAATCCCTTTCAATGCTTCCCAGTCCTCACTAACTGTCCATGTACTACTGTTGTCCTCCATTCTGGGTTTGTCTGCATTTACCTGGCTTAGTGCATTGCCTGGTCTATGTTGCATGTCTATGATCTGGTGTGCAGTGTAGAGATGGATGATGAAAGGAGTGTGGGAGGAGACTAGAGAGTCTCCTGTTGGAAGGGGGTCCTAGTTCAACCCAGGAGGCTTGAGTTGCCTGGTAGAGGGAGTCAAAGAGTATGGTGAAAGACTGAAAAGCACACCCTAAAGCCCAAGAGAGACTCAAGAAAACATTTATAGAACATCAAGGGAGGAGAAATAATATTCTGAGCCCTCAGGCTCAGAATTCTGTCTGTTTCGTCTCTGGTGGTACATCTATTATTATTCTAAGTATGTACAGTGCTCTCAAAGTGGTTGCGCAGGCTTACATAAGCCAAATGCGTGCAAACATGAAGTAAAAAAAACAAAAGAAAGAAAAGAAAACAAATCAGTAAGTAAAAACAGTGAAATAAAAGAAATATCCTAGTAGGGAGGATATTCTCCCTACAGCAGAAATGCCATCCCTCCACCTGGCATGCACCAACAACAACCTATCACTACACAATGTGTCCTGCAAGGCTATGCAGTCAGTTTCCACCTCCACTGGGAAACCCCAAATGGTGTCACTGAAATGGTCTATCCTGAACTTGGGCGCTGTGAACTCGAGTATGTATGGCTTGTATCTTTCTTCTGTACTCAACATTCATTTGGATGCAAATCCAATTGGGTGGACTCTGGTAACCTGTTCCCCATCTGCTGATACTGTCATAAACCTTTGTGACAATACCACCCCAAAACTGTCCTTGCATCCATCTGTCGTCAGTATGAATGGTGTTCCATCGAACTTTGACACTCTCAGTACTGGTTCTGAGGTTAGTACCTGTTTCAACTTTACAAATGCCCTCATCTGCCATGTTGTCCAATAGCATGTGAGTAGTCTGTCTCGGAGGTACTGCCTATACCTGCATTTACTTGTTTTTGTGTCCAGTCCTGGCAGATCTAGGTGACCAGAGAGCAGAAATTAAAGGAGGTTGTTGCTTTGCAGAGGGAACCTGTAGGAGAGCTGTAGGTAACCTCAGTAGTCTGGCAAGCTACTATATTAGTAGTATGTACCTGTAGGTAACTACAAGGTACCAATGAGATAGGAATAGACCTAAGGAATGAATGTACTCACCCTCAGTAGTCTGGCAAGCTACTGAGGGACTAGGAAAATTATCTAGTACTATGTGCGATGCAAGGTGATTATGTAATCTAGCAAACATGTGCCAACAATGGCCGGTTGCCCAATATTCCAACAGAAATACCCTGTGAGACCTAAGAATCTCATTAGCTCCAGCAGCAACTTCAGTGTTGGCCACTTAGCAATGGCCTCCAGCTTTGCTACATCTGGCCTGATTCTGTCTCTCCCTACTCTTGCACTGCCAAACACAACCTCTGACATGAAAAGTTGCATTTTTTGTGGTGACAGCAATATATCTTTTTCATGGCACCTCACTAGGAAAGTGTGGAACCATCCTAGTAGCTCTTGGAACTCATTGCCCACCAAGCTATTGTCATCCATGAATGTTTCTGTTAGAACCAGGTTCTGAGGGCTAGGTCCAGACTGGGAAACCAAGTGCTGGCATAGTTCTGGCAAGGGGTCATGAGTTCCAGGACCTACAGAGTTGGCACAACACCCATATCGGCCTCAGCTCGTGAACTGGGCCCTTGGATAGGTTCCAGGTATGCTGAGTGACTAAGCAAGGGGAAGAGCAGGAAGTACAGGGAGCTTGGAAGCTCTAGTCAATATTATTGCTAAGTATCTACAGAAGTAAGTACACAGGTTATATACCTAAGTGCCGGAAGTACCAATGCCAGAGTACTGGCAGTATTGGTAATCCATGGTACTAAAGCTATGTATGGAGTGAACAATCTACCGACTGGGTGGTCGAAGGCCAGACCACTGGTGGCTGAAACAGGTACTATGGAATGGGGAAGCTATGCTAAGTGAAACCTATGAAACCATATACTGAACAAAGAAAGGCAGTGTGCCAGAGCTGGAAGTAAAGTCAATTAGCAAACCATGACAGCTGGGAGTTGCATGATTGTGACAGTTTCCAGGCCTATTTGTACTGACAAGTCCTTGAACATGATTGCTGTCATGTCTGAGAAACACAACAGTGCCCCTAGCAGGCCCATGGGCATTTGCTGGTAGCACTGATAGCCTCTGCCCTCAGTATAGATGCACAGGTATGGCTGATCCTTTTCCTCAACCTCGATGGTGTAGAACCCTGATGCTAGGTCCATAACACACATGTACTTGTGTCCCACCAAGCGCTGTTGTTTTGCTCTTATTTCTCCTTGTGGCATTGGCACAACCTCCATTACCTTGTTGAGTTCATGGAAGTTTTGGCACACTCGCTACTTTGGCTTCCCAGTCTGGCTTTTTGGCCCTGTTCCCCTTGCTGTCCATTCCACTGCTTCCCTGGGATTGTTGTTGGTCGCACTCCCCTCAACTTGCTCCCTGACCAACTGCCTAATTTCGTCCATCATAAGCCCCAGTGCCCCATGCATTTTCTGGGCTAGGACCATTGGATGTACCACCTTCACCTCATTGGACCTTATGTCACATAGTATTCCCACCTTGTTGAAGTCATCTAGGACTGGTAAATACCATTCCCTTTGAGCCTGTGTCAGTGGTCTTTGGTTAACCTTCAATGAAAACTTAGCATTGTTTGGGATTTTCAGTCTGAACTTTATGAATGGCACTGGTTGCACCTCCCTGACCAACAGTGCAAAAGTGTCCACGAACTCTGCTACCTTGTCCTGTACTTGTTTCAGCTTGTCCAGAGGCAGTGGACTGCACCTTATTTCCCTGAGTATGGCTTCTACCCTCAGTGGGTAGAATGGTCCTTTTGCTGTTAGCCTCATGAATATGCTTTCCTGCCCATCTCCATTTTCCAGCCTTGCCTCTTCACACCCTTCCAACATGTCCTCTCTTTCTTCCCCTGTGGCATCTAACCCTTCCAACCTTACCTGCTTCACCTCTGTTCCTATCTCCTGACCCTCCTCCACCAGCACTCCCATTGGCCTGCTCTCCTCTTTCCCACCTTCCCCTTCATCTTTCCATTCCCCCTCCACCACCAGTGGAACCCTTGTAGGCAGCACCTCCCATGATATGTCCCATCTGGCTTGGTTTTTGACTTCATTGTAGTTGTTCCCCTTTGGTAACCATATTGAATCTTTCCTGTAATCATGCATGGCCCTTAACTGGTCCAGCAGGGGTTTTCCTATGAGCATTCTCCATGAGCCCCCACTTGGGAACACTTTGAATGACATGTGTTCCCTTGTGCTTCCCCATTGCAGGACTCCTGTCCATGTGCCTGTGGATGGTACTAGTGACCTGTCTGCCATTCTCAGAACCTGTTTGGATGGACTTAGCTGGTCTAATCACCTCTTGACCCTGCTGTAGGCCTCCATGTCTATTGCATTTATCATCACTCCATTGTCCACCACTGCCAGGAACCTGACCCATTCACCTTGTGGTCCTGCCAAACTCATAATGGTCATGAACAGATGGCTGATTCATGACTTAACCAGCTGACCTGTCACGTCCAACACATAGACATCAGTGACTATATTTTCAGAGCCCTGTATGTTACTTGTGTCCAGTCAATCCTGACCCTGCTCTACCTCATCCTTCCCTCTATCAGCCTGAGCACCTGTTGCATTAACCACTTCCTGCCTTTGCTCTTGTGCCAGTTTGGATGGATCATTACTTGGGGCTGATGTTAGTCCATCACATTCTGTAGCCCCTAGTAGTTTCCCTGTACTGCCCACTCCCACTGGTTTTCCTGTTGCTCGCCCAACTCTCCACCTGTTGCCTGCCACCCATTGCCTGCTGCCACTGCATACATGTGTGGCATGATTGTCTCTCCTCCACTTTCAACCTGTTGTCCTACTGGCCAAACATACTGCACCACTGCTGAGTTGGGCTTGAATTGCATTGTTCTTCGCAGCATGCCTGCTACCAGCTGGCACCATCTTGTTTTGTGCAACTGCAATGTCTCCTTAGCTGAGCATGTACTACCCACATGTGGCGGGTCCATAACCATTCCACAACTGAAGCACTCCCCTGATCCTACTGTGGTTGTTCCTGGCTTGGTGGATATGGTCTTTCGAGGGCCAGCATGGTTTCTTTGCCAAAAGCATGGTGCCAAGCCTGCATATCTGACTTGTACAGCTGTCTTCCTGCCTCCATGTTTGGCCTATGTGGTACTGTGAGCACTTTCTCCAATATTTGGGCTCTTGTTAACAGTACCCTTGCCATTCCAGTGTTTTGATTGACTGTGGTTGCTGGCATTGCCATTCTCTGATACTGCCCTAGGTAGGTTGGTAGCATGCTCTCTCCCTCTGCACATGCTACTGGTCTTGCTGCATACCCTTGTGTGGTCTGCCATACTGTGAGCTGGCTGATTTGTTGGCATAGCTCTGCAACCTCATTCTGGAGCTCTTGTTCTCCCTTCCTCATCTCCTGGCTTCGCAGCAGCTTCTTCACTTTCACCTTCCTTACTGCCTCCACAAACTCATCCCAGCCCTCATACTCATCTTCTAACTCTCCTTGCAGTGCTGCCAGCATTTCCTTGATCATGTACTCGATCAACCTTCCCTCTGTGTCTCCCATGCTTAGCGCCAGCTGCATCACCTTCATCACCCATACTACATGCCTGTAGTCGCCTCCTTGTTCTGTTTCCACCCACTTCCCAACTTCTTCCTCCTTTAACACTAGTGCCCTGATGTGCTCCCTCTGTTGTGCCTTTGTCCATTTGGGCCATTTGGTCAGTGGCCACCTTTTCAGGAATGCTGCTTTGATTGTGGCCATGTCCACCTTGTTGCTCAATGGTAAGTCTGTAACCACTCATCTGCATAACTTCCCACTGCCAGCTGTAGCCCAAAGCAATCCACCCTCATCGTCTCAGTCCACAATGCTGGGAGAGAGAGCTGGAACTCTGCGAACCAGTCAGATGGCTCCTCTCTGGTGGAGTAGTCTCCTTGGAACAGTGGAACAGCTTTCACTGTTTCATTGATGTTTACAATCTGGTATGACATTGTCTGTCCAAGGTGCAGTGGTATGGGTTTGGTGGATGCTACTGGACACAATGTTTTCACCAGGTCTTCCCCTTGTTCATCTTTCTGCTTGTGTTGCTTTGGTGCATCACTGAACAGAGGTGTAAAGACTGCAGGTCATAGGTTATAGTTCTGTGCACTTCCTGTCATGCTCATACTCTGGGGTCTTTGTTGGTTCCATAGGTGCACTGTTGCCACCATTAACAGTCTTTGAGGTGTATACAGACTGTCATCCTCATCCCCATCTCCAAACAATGAAGACACTGTACTGCTTTCCATAGTGCCTGTACTGCTACCCACTTGCCCATTGCTTTCTTGTCTGTCTAGCCCATGTATCTTTGCAACTTCCTGTAACATTGATGACACTATTCTTGTTTGCATTGTTGGGGGTCATACTCCCCTCTCATCACCAGGTGGACTCACCAGACCTGCTAATGTGGCCTGTGCCTGATGCCAAATGAGAAGGCTTGTACACTGCTGCTGACTAATCCTACTTGTGCTCTGCTATCAACACTGCCTACACCCCTGGCACCTGGACCCCCAACACCCCCTGGCACTGCTGCCTCTACCTCTGGCCTCCTGCCCCATGCTTCCCCATTACAACAGTCATTCCATGGCAGGTGTGAACCCTGCTGAAAGCAGAGGACATAGCATTAATACAGGTGGTCATAGCCATGGTCATAGTCACAGTTGCAATCACAGTCAACAAGCAGCCAAGAGTGGTCTGGTGCAACAGCTACCACTGTTCCAACTGACACTGTACAGCACAACTGCTAGTGTCAACTCAAATATCAAATCCAGGGAACAGGACCTCTTCCATCAAGGCACCTACTTTAACACCATTGGTACTAGTTCACAGGCTCAAGTTCATCTGAATCAGAATCAAGTCAATGCTTATACCTATGGAATCAGTCCAAGTATGGACAATCCCCCCCCACCTACTCCTTTGCAAAACACATGGGAGTATTCACAACTACAGCCTGCCCTACCTGTGCCTCTGGTGCTCCCACACCTGCCTCCAGCACCAAATCCCTCTGACCCTGCAAGCAGACTCAGGGCTGCTGCTGCATTGATTCAGGTATCATCTACTGTAGTCAAATCAATTTTTTCTCATGATTTCTCCCTGCCAGGTTACAGGAAAGGAAATGGATGTCCTTGTGACCCACCAAAACCATCATGGAGCATCTGGAGTGCCATCTCAAGACCGACTTCAGGCCTTTGCAGAATCGTCCATCTATTTGCTGTCTTCATGACCAGTGTCATCATTCAGAACACTATCAAGAGACACCTCTTCAGTAGTCACATCTGCTTTCGGCACAAGCCAACTTGATAAGGACAGCATAGGTGGTGCACCCAAGCATTGTGCACCTCGCAGCACTCACAAGAAGACTATCAATGTGCTTTGCCTTGCCTGGTACCCTGGGGAGGTTCAAGAAGTCTTGAAGTATGTGTGCCACACACTAGTGCATGAAATGATCCTCAATCTTGGATGGCTTCACAACCAGAAAGCTCACATGACTTGGAAGGCGACTGTTTGTGAGAGTTTGATGCTGCCAAACACGGAATTCAACACCAGTAAGTTACTCCCAACATCTCAGTCAGTTCTGAGCCAAAAATCACACTATAGACATGGAAATGACCAAGGAGATTGAAATGGTGATATGTTTTTATACTCCTCATTATTGATAAATGTAGGCTGACACACCTATCAGATCTTGAAGGTCCTGAGTCTTGTATGATCGAAGGCCATGGAGTTTAGCAAGATGTATGTGGTGCAATTTTTTACAACAGAAGATAATGGACTTCTTGCAGACTCCATGGCATATTCTGCCTGGAAAATGTGTCAGAATATTGGTTGTCATATGTCAAACTCACAAGATGTATATTAGACATATGATTGATTGATAGGTTATTAGTTTTTGATATATTGTCTCTAGCTGCAGATATAAGCTCATAGTTGTAGTCTGTAGCTACATCACATTTGAACCTGGTTCACACCCACCCATCACCATGATCCTCAGCCCATGAATTCTAACAAAATGAACAGATTGGCCAAACTAAAGGATCATATGAATCCCAATACATTTTTTATGCACAAGCATAATGACAAGGTGAGTGTCCCATCACCAAAATGTCCCATCACTGAAATTGACAGGCCATTAGTGTTGTGACATAAATCACCCCAGTGGTATACTAGACTTTGGTGCGAGTTTAGGTTGCTTACATAAGCACTTAGAGCGCACTTAGTAGTATGTTTTCCCACTGTTCCCTCAGTAGTTGAGTCACTACTGAGGCTGCCTACAGCTTCCTCTCAATAATTAGGGGCAAGTTATTAGGTGGTTTGGGAACACAGCATTTGAGAGGTTCCATCTTAACTTCTGGTATATGCAAACAGTCTCCCTGGTCAAGTTTTTTCCCAATAATTATAAGATGATGCCAACTCCCATGTATGCACTCTCTGCTGGAGCTGTGAGTCATTCCTCCTATCAACAGAACAGAACTAACTTATTTTACATAGTTTACTTGTGGTCTTGAGTGCATTGTGACAGGGCGAACACACAATTCTGGTCAAGCACTCCCTTTCACTGGCTCAGACTATGGCATACTGTATAATGTGTACTGTGAGGGTCTCATACAGATTTCACAGCATAATACTTTTGGCCCCACCTTCATCAGCTGTTTAGAGTGGTTAAGTATTGAAGGAATGTAAGGCCCTTCATTCTATCCATAGCTAACTTTTTGAAAACCATGTTTGATGGTAGGAAAATGCTCCCCAACAACTCAAATTTGCCCAGATCTCCCAAAAAAGTCATGCCTGTTTTCATTCTCCCCACGAGTGATGTAGCAGCCTATGAAGCAGGGCTGTCTCCTGTGCTAACACATGACACTCCATCCAGCTTGGGGGAAATGCCCTTCTTGTAGAAAAGGGCTGTAGGCAGCCACAGTAGTGACTCAACTACTATAATACTCAATGTACCTGTAGGCAGCTACAAGGTATCAGTAAGTAGTCTAATGTGAATAAAGTATGTGCTTACCCTCAGTAGTGACTCAACTATTGAGGGAACAGTATGAAAATCATACTACTATGTGTGCTCTAAGTGCTTATGTAAGCATAGGAAACTCGCACCAAAATGTAATATCACACAGGGGTGATTCAAACTCCAACACTTCTTCCCATATGCAACATCTACATTTACTTACCATCATGTCATGCCAGATGCTGGTCCCTTGACCAGTGTAGGGAGCCTATACTCCCTGAGGCTACAGAGCACCCTTAGCAGCCTTTCTCACTCTCAGTAGTCACTCACTCATGCATTATGACACTCCCTTGGCTAGAAACATTGCCACATATGCTGATGTCACACCTTCTGTCACATCACATACTCACACCAGCACCATCACCACTGACTCACCAGCTACCGTATTAAGCCCATCTCCTAACACACGTACCCCCTTCCTTCATGTGACCACTAAACACCATGTGTCAGCAATCCTTACTGACCTGTCATGTGTCATCCCAGCCCCTTGGCATCTATATCCATGCTACAAGTGCCAAAACAGCCACCTCCCTAGTAAACATCACCACCTGCATCCTTCCTTCATTAATGAAATCACTGCCAACCCCACTGTGTCTCCCTCTGACCCAAGTATGTACTTATACCTTTTCTTCTTTACTTACCTTCGCAATTCTGGACCTTGTTTGTTTTAATTTCCATCTACATCACTGCAGCACATGTGATTGTCCATACGTTGGTCTTTGTATTTTCTTTTATTGCTTTAGACATTTGACAGATCCAAAGTATTCTGATTTTACCTTAGAAACCACTGTCCTTATGCTACAAAAAGTTCACTGTACATAGAAAAATAACCACCCACCTTTTGGAGTCACTATCTGCATGTCTAAGAGTCTCTGAGTATTTTGAATCAAGTCCCCTCTGTGTTTTTTGAGTCTCCAGCATCTTCCAGTGCCTCATCTTCAGTCTTATCGAGTTCTCTGCATCCCACAGCTCCCAGAATCGCTGCCTCACCTACTACAAGTCTGCTACAGTGTCTACACCATCTACCTACAAGTTCAAGGGTCCTTAATTGCTGCCCTTTGGGTTTTTGCCTCTAAGAAACATCCCCCAGTACCCAGAAGTTATCTTGCACCCATCTAAGGTGGACTTTCGAGTTCTTCGCTGCCAGTACTCCCCATTTGCCAAGAAAAATCCTCTTAAAGGAGGTTGTTGCTTTGCAGAGGGAACCTGTGGGAGAGCTGTAGGTATCCTCAGTAGTCTGGCAAGCTACTTGATTATTAGTATGTACCTGTAGGTATCTACAGGGTGTCAATAAGTAGGAATAGACATAAGTAAATGGTACTCACCCTCAGTAGTCTGGCAAGCTACTGAGGGACTAGGAAAATAGTCTACTACTATGTGCGATGCAAAGAGATTATGTAAGCTAGCAAACACATGCCAACAATGGCCAGTTTCTTCTAGCCCTCTCTTCTATCTCCTTCTGACTCAGCACCCCTTGGGATGAGCCTAGGTCTTACCTACAGCTTTCCCCACTTTCCCCTTGCACTCTCACAAGAAGAGTTGCCCACACTGGGGAGTATGGATGGGGTGGATTTGCTGACAATTTCTCTGACCAGTCTCATTACACAATGTAATTCCTGCTTTGACATATTTCTGCCTTGTATTCCTTGTGTAAACTATGATGTCATGCAACCATTGTCTTCAAGTTATCTGTGATCCCTAGTGTTGTGCTGGGCCCAGCCTCAAGCCTGTTACCAGATATCCTTGTCTTATGCACCATGTCCGTTCCTCTATTCCAAGCGACTACCAGCTTTCCAAACCCATTTCCCTCTACAGGCAACATATGTTCTGACAATTGATCCCACCTACTTCCCCATTGAAGTGTAATTTGCAACTATTGATATGTGTCCACTACCACACAAAGGAACCTTCCAATGTAGCTGTGATAAGGGGATAACATCATTAGGTCTTGAATTATTATGAAATATAGATATTGGACGACCATGGACAAGCCCAGGTTGCTATTCCTAGTAAGCACTGTGGTATATATACAAATGGTGAATGTAAGTTACCAGATACCCTTGTCTTATACACCATGTCCATTTTGTCTCTACCAAGTGACTACCAGCTTTCCAACCACATTGCCCTCTAATTAGGCTATATATGTCCAGACAATTGATCCTACCTACTTCCCCATTGAAGTGTAATTTGCAACTATTGATACATGTCCACTACATCATAGATAGAGGAAACTTCCAACATAGCCATGAAAAGGGGATAATGTCATTAGGTCTTGCATTATTATGAAATGTAGATATTGGACGACCATGGACAAGCTCTGGGGCTTGTCCACAGTCATCCAATATCTATTTCATAATAATGCAAGACCTAATGACATTATCCCCTTTTCACAGCTACGTTGGAAGTTTCCTCTATGAGGTAGTGGACATGTATCAACAGTTGCAAATTACACTTCAATGGCAAAGTAGAGGGGAACACTTGTCCAGACATATCATAACTATTTAAGGAAGGTGATATCTGGGAGTTAGATAACAAACAATGGCAATATAGCATTTCACATATTTTGCTGTGGAAAATACAATAGTTACTGATCAACAGCGAAAGTCAGGGACAATGGAAGTAGAATGTGGGATCATAGACATTTAATAAAAGCCTGCCCCCCATGGACATTCTTCCTGTCCACATCCATACCTGCTCTATGCCTTCCAGTATCAGTCCAGAGAACCTCTCAGTAGCATTACAATACATGGGAGTCTGGTGCCAAAGGTTTGTCTATGTATTACAAACCACTGTGGATCATACCTTGAAGGAAAGTGTCGAATGGCACATCCATGTACAACACGAAGTGGTATGCATTAATATATTATTCCAGTCTACACTACTGACAATAACTAGTTATCATTGGAAAGGATTCTTAGTATGTGTCAGCAACAAGACCTTAAAATGTGGGTGCCTGTGGCCACCAGCACAATCCTAGAATGGATGGCAGTATCTGGGATGTTGTGGGAAGTCTTAGCAGACAGGATAGCAGAAATCGATGTTTTCAAAATATATCCAGAGGAAGTGCATACCACGATACCAAAACAAATGCCACAGCAATGGTGGGTAGATGGACCTACTGTAACCGCTGGTTTGGGGATCCAGCTGGTGACTGAGTCGATCAAGGAAGCAACGGAATTCTTTCAGGACATGGAGGTAAGATAAATTTCCAAGAATGAGTCCCCCAACACTTATTTGTGATTACAGAGCAACACACCTCTCCCCTCACTAATCATATCACAGCTACCTCCCCCCCTAAAGACATTCTTTCCAGGAGCTATATCGGAGAAAATCAAAGAGTTGGACAACCAAATTCACATGAAGGGCCAAGAATTATATCACTATGAGGATTGCCTGATGACAATAGAGGCACTTACAGAGTTGGAATTGGTATTACAGGGGAACTGGTCAGGTATGGTAAAGCAGAGAGATGGAGGCAGAAAGCAAGTCACTAAGCAATGGTAAATTGTGTATGTACATAGTCTAAGCTGTATAGATGACTGATCTTTCTATTCAAATTGTGCTGCCAAACGAGTGTACATGGTGTGTTGACAGGCAGAATAACACTGCAAGCCATAGTTTCCAGAGGATTCGGCCAGCTGGTTTAGAGCCTGCCAATGGTTGGCCTGATGTAAGAAAAAGTTCTTCATCCATGACATTTCACATTGCAATAGCTCAACCTCCTCATGGCATCTGTCTCTTTGAGACTTTGCCCTCAGCCAGTGGACTTGGTAAACTGTACATTGGTTAAGTATAGACAAAGTGGAAGGGACATTTTCATACGTACATTCAGACATCCAGTCATTTGCACATGTATCCTTTGGTATATCCATGGTCCAGAACCATGCCAAATGTTCGTGTCTATGTCCGCAGGTGTTAGGGTTGGCAACCATGGTAGTGACATTGAGATGTTCTGGCTCCAATGCTTGATAACATGCCAGGATTGGACCATCTGCTCCTAATGACATCATCCGATTCCTGCATTTCCGATATACCATGGCATATTGGTTTACCAGGGCATCCATATCTGAGACCTTTTTCCATGCCTGGCTGGTCATGGTGTAGTTCCTGGCATGTCAGACATCCTGGTGGTATAGTTGAGACTTGTCTGCTAATGCTAGCCTTAGCTGATGCAGGGCATCATTAGCCTGGCCCTGTCACAGCTGAAGCTCCTCCTGTTGGAGAATGTCAAGCCCTAATTCTCAGCATTTGGCAGCCCCTAGATATGATGGCAAGGGTAATTCCATGGCCTCCAGAGTGTCTGGATCCACTTGGTAATCAAGGCCTTTAGAGTAGTTTACCTTGTCCATGTGATCATTCCAGTCACACAAAATGAACTTTGCCAACAATTGCACAAACCTGTTAATATGTGAGAGCAGTCTGTCCCTTTGGCAGGAAATCATCAACCTTCAAGCTTCTGTATCCCTGGAGATGTTGTGTCTGGATTCACATGCTAGGGATACCCATGCCTCCTCAATACTTAATCCACATGCAATCCATGTTGCAGATCCCCATGGGTGCTGGGCCAACTTTGGAGCATGGATGAGGTCAATTTCAATCGACTTGATTGTTGGCGCTATAATGGAATGGTTAAATTGTAATGTAGTGGTCAAAGGTTGCATACCCTTTTGAAGTTGAACATCAAATATATCCATTGCTCTTGGGTCATCAGTTCTCTTCGCAAAAGTGGCCTGCTCCTCTTGCTCCCATTGCTCTTGCAATTCATTAGGTAATGTGTCATTTAGGCTAGTAAAGGCCTCCTCTGCAGCTACCTCACATTTTTGTGCTGCCTTGTACTTTTTCTGCAATGCACCTGCTATGGCAGGGTTAGTCAAACATGTAGCCTGGATGTAGAAGTTGTTTGACTCACACATTCTAATCATTTTGAGGAAGTTACTATCATTCATCTGGAAGTCCAGGACCTCCTGTTGATGAGGGGTGGCCATGCCCCAGGTGGAAGGCGAGATAACATTAAGGGTTGACCACAAGGTCTCCATAATTTTGCCATCCACATTCCCAGAACCCAGTATAAAATTGGGAGCATATCTTGTGAAACACTCTGTCTTGTGACCATGCACATGCCAGATACCAATTCCTGGCTGTATTTTAATTCCCTGCAGAATGGACAAGAAAGGGTTTGTAGCAATTTGGTGATCCAGGTTTTGACTGTATTGGCAATTAATGTCATAGAAACATAGAGCTCGCTGGGAGGGTTTCATTTCATGATGGAGTGCATGCACTAGTGCATAATCCATGTTTACTTGTCTAGCCATGGATTAGTAAATTTAATCTGGGAAAGCCACAGACTTACTGCTTGCCCTTTTGAAAATCAACCATCAAATGAGGGATGAAGCAACCATGTCTGGCACAGGCACACCCCCCAATCCCCATGGATGCGAGCTGACCTCTATGATGGTTGGCCTGGCTGATTGCACAGTGGTTGTTACAGTCGGAATGCTTCCAGTAAATTTAGTAAAAGCATGATGGAAATGATATCCTTCATACCATGATCCTGTTTTTTGTTCCACCAAGATATGTCTTGTAATCCTGTGATGCAACCATGTATCCCTGTCCATCCATGAGCCAAGTCTCATTGCCCACATTTTTTGGTGCCATGTGTTCTGCCTTGAAATTACCATCCATTACAATAACACGAGAATACTTTCAGCTGTTATTATAAGTACTTTGCTTGCAAAAATTGTTTGTATCACCCACTGAGATAACTCCACATCATCCATCTCTGGAATATTAATCCCAGGCTGAGGGCATGTGGGGCAAAACAACACAAGTCCACCATGGTCCAGATTACAGGACCCGGGATAAAAGCCTTTCCATTTCAGTAACTTCAAATTCCTCCATGCCCTGGACACCCTGAGCAACTCTCTATATCTATCCTAGAATGGATGGATGTGAAGTTTCTTGTCCTGAAATACAATGGATTACTTACTGGGACAAGATGGGGGAAGGTGCTTGATGTCATTCTCCAGATTTTGCTGTAGTAGTTCATAGCAGAAGTACCACATTCCACATTGTCCCACAAGAAGTCATCTAGCACATGAAATGTGAATGAGGTCCTGCAATCTCTCATTGTCACAGGAAATAAGCCTGCTCTGAGAAGCTGTAGCTGTGAGCCCTCGGCGCCATCACAATTACAATACTGGACATCACAATAATGGACTCCACTGACATTTACTATGGTGAGACAGCTGCGACCCTCTGGCCTGGCTAGATGTGGTGGGTGTCCAGCTGTGTCCATGTCTTCCCATTCATCTTCCATGCTAGGGGATATGTTACAGCCTGGGTATCCACCACAGGGACATGGTTTTCCCCCATGGCCAAGGTGCATGATAAGCCCACCTTCAAATATTGTAAACTACAAGTTGTCTCATTCATTGACATGACTCACCAATCTAAGAGAGTAGTCCTCAAAGAATGTTCCTGCCCACCTCTCTATCTTATGGAAGGGATTTAACTGATGGACTTCTATGCAACATGTGCTGCACAAGACCAGCCTGTAAGCACATTCTGTGCACCTAAACATGCCATCCCCCCCACACTTAATGCACACCCTGGGATTAGGTGGAGCTTCCATATCATGGAGCACAGATAGATATATCTCCCTGTATGGCACCCACTCCACAAGGGATGTATCCTAGTAATCGAATAAGTTACTTCTGATGAAGGGTATAGTATGTGTCTTACCTGCCCCCTCAGTAATCTCAAGGGATGGATGGGTCCATCATACATGTCAGAATATGGTTGTTCTGGCTCATCTGGCATAAGTGACAGGTGCTCAGTATTTACACTGGCCAGACAAGTAGGAGACTGTTCAAGATTGCTACCAATCTGAACTCTCTTCTGATGAGAAGCATTAATCATTTTGTCCCTATGCTGCTGCCCTGAGGTGACTGGTTTCCATGAAACATGGATAACAGGGGTTGAATGTGTGACCTTGAATGTTTTTGACTTACCCATGTCTACAGTTGTGAAGGCAGCTGCAGTGTTCAACACTAAACCCTGATCGCCATGATTCACCTCAGTTCTGATATAGAAACATGACCATTGTTTCGGAACATTAATGAGGCACAATCATTTTTGTATCTATTACTGTAAGGACCACTAGCTATATATAGTACTATATTTCAAGTGTGCCAGCAGCGATGCACTGTGCTCCACAACTAAAAATTTATTTGGCTAACAGTGGAAGAGTGAATGCAGGGACATTTACTATGACATGAGAGTGGGAAATTTGTCTAAGTTCTGTCAAGAAGGGTGTAGCATCAGCACCCAAGGCTTTGTAGTTCAACATTGTTACATTGTCACTCATGGCAGAATCTGGCTATGAAACCAGCAACCAGAGCAGCAAAGAGCAGTCAGATCCACCCCCAGCAGGAGCAAAGGGGGCTGCTCTGTGAGATGACAATATTCATATTCTCCAGGATAATGTTCAAAACTGGATTGCAGGTGACATGGCCAAAAGGAAAACCATCTTCAAAAATATAGGGGATGCTGTCCTTCAGCTAAGTCCCAATAAGAATCTCAAGAAACATCATTGGGATGCCAAAAAGAAGGTTGGTGGTCAGCAGAGTTATCATTGCATTGCTAACTATGATATTGAAGGCACTCAAAACTTGGCTTTTTAATCATAGCCATAAACAGTCCCAGAAGAAGTTGGTGACATATGGCTGAAGGTGGAATATGCGGTCTGTTATTGCTCACCAGCAAAAAGAGAGAATCCATGGTGTACTGGAATGCTCAGGGTACAAGCCAGGGACTTCCACATGGATTTCCAAGTATCAACGGGCAGTGGCAAAGGTAATGAAAAGTATGTCCACTGAGGAACTGGATCAAGCAAAGGAGACTGCAGACACTTGGAATAATACAAGGGCACCTGCAGAGGTTTGAAGCCAGTAAGTGAGGTCTTCTACTATGACATTATTCATCTTACCACAGTGCAGAGCTGCAGAGGCTAAGGGCAGACAGTATGCCAAGCAGTTTGCAGAAGAAATGTGGAAGCAATGTGGTGTGTGAGTGGTAGTGATGGCAGCTTGGTCAAGTGCAGACAATGATGTATTGACCACTTTGTGAGTGTTAATTGCCATTGATTCTATCCAAGCTAACATGTGAAGCCACGACTACAATGATGAGATTGGTGATGGGAAGTTATTTAATAACTGGGGAAGAATGCAAGACCGGTGGGCCCAGTACACTCAAGATGCATTTAGACAGGAGGCTGATGACCCCCAGAACACTGATGGGGAGAGCCCACCAGTACCCAAGGTCTGCAAGGGGCAAAAACGGCCAGAGGTAGAACTCACGATGTCCACATATGGAACTCCTGAAATCCCCAGTATTCTCAACATGACCATACAGGAGAAGATGGATGTTGTACAAGCATTGCTAGCCTTTTATTACTGTGCTTCCATTCCAGTTTCCTTAAAGGTTGTAGGCTAATATTTCATTTATAGGGAAAGCATCTGGGCAGCCAAAGACAGCTGTTCCATGGAGTGCAGTGTGCAATGAACCAACCACATTTATTTCCCCACAGTACCTTCCTCCCAATTTTAAATTCAAGGAGCCTACACAACTGACCAGTCACAAATTAACCATGCTTTTGGAGTGGTGGCAGGATAGACAGGTATGCAAGCCCCAGGATGTATTCTGGTTCAAAATGTGGGTACAATCTGATGGGTCCACCCATCGCCCAGTGGCAAGCAAGGATGTGGGTTCAAATAAAGCAGGTTCTTTGTGGCAGCCCATGCAGAAAAATACCAAAGGAAAAGGTAAAAGCTCATTGCAATGAATGTCATACTGTAATTCATGCTTACAATAGGGAAGGCTAATGATTGGCATGACCATGATGAATGGGAGGATATAGACATAGACGTGCTAAGTGATCGCACTGACACTGATGACCTGGTAGATGATGGATGGATTAGCAGTGACACTGTGGGAAGTCATTCAAATGGGGAGGGTAAGTCTTTGGATCTGTAACTTAGCTGATTGAATGGAGCTAATCTTGTACAGGACCATCGACACAGCCTAGGACACATTCCAAGTCCAGGTTAGACAGCCAGAGGGATGGTGATTCTACTGCAGGCAAATCCTTGGGTACGGCATTTCTTGAACATATGAATAACCTTGATACAAGATTTGAATAGGTAAAACAATGGACAGGATGGACTCTAATCTGGGGAACACCTATAAGTCACTGAAAATTGGTCCTCCAAAGGGACAGAAGCCATTGCCAAATACAAAGTCCTTAAGAATTGAATACAAGGCCATGGATACCCAAATTGGTGGAGCAAAGTCCAGGCCAAAGGACGAAACCAACTGTAAGTAGCTCACCCATCATGTAGGTCTCCGCATGCACGTTTTTGAAAACAGTTGGCAGCTGGTAGTGGATATTCAAAACATATGACTGCCCCTGCAGCCTGCAGTGTGGTTGAAGGAGGGAATTTTTCGAATTTCAAGACAACCAGTTAGTGACATGCTTAGGCAGAAACCATCAATTGACAATGACAGATTTATCTGGTACCCAACATCCTCATGAGAAAGAGACACCTGCATCCAATGATGGAACAAAGTCCACTAGGGCCATCAAGCCCAATTTCTGGGGAAAAGGTAGGACTCTCACAGTTTCAAGGTTTTCTGACTTATTCTCCATCATTATAGAAATGCCATTTCCAGATACATTGGCAGAGGATGTAGTGGGGGTGTGGCAGTCAGGTAGATCCAGGAGGCTGCCAAAGTGCCCCAACGATGGTTTTCCTACACCAACCCCTAAGAAATCCCGTAATGCATGATGTATCATTGTTAGACCACCACATGCAATTCCCTGATTGTGGTAGATAGTTTGTGCTTCGAAATATTATCACAATCTGTTAGGGACGACATTAACTAAAGTACAAGTTATAAAAACTCCCTATCCAGTGAAATCAGCTGAACTTGATCTGCAGGCTGCTCCTCCATGGCCAACCTCAACCTATCCCTCATCTCCACATACATTGCCCTTTGATCCACCAACAAATGCCATTCCCACATTCCCTCCACCAATTTATCTGCATATGTATTGTAAATGTATATGAGAGCTTGATCTAGATTTGGATTGATCCATCTTAGCTGCCACTTGCCAGGGCAAAACTGACAAGCTACTGCCTGCATGGCCATCACTATACTGTGGTCAGCACGGTGTAGCAATGAAAATATTTGATGGACACTCAGCCCAGGGGGTTGCAAACCTAGTGTTATCGAACTTAAAATGTGCTAGCATATTCAACAATTCTGCCCATTGTTCTAGGGACCACTGAGTGGTTATACACCTATATCAAGTGTAAACATACCATCTGCAGTTTTTTGGTGATGTTCCTGGGCTGGGCCCCTCGGGGAGTCTGGTTCAGGATCCGGCTCTTGTGTATCCACCACTACAGACATCTCAGACTCTGATCCATGCCCAGATGAGGGCAATTGTACCATGTCCTGAGACTTGGGTGAGTTTGTTGCATGCAGATAACAAAGGTAAGGTGCTTACTGGTGGTGGATGATATGGTGATAACACTGGAGACATCATAGTTGTATCCTGAGGTAACTGATTTGAGCATTCAACCAGTGCAGATCCTAGTGGTGGTGATGCCCAGTATCCAGTTATGTTAAACATAACCATGACTTTGCCAACAAATCATGTACCTTGCATTAGATTGCCATGGTGCATGGGTGTTGGCAAAATTGGCTGGTGTAGTATCCCTGTCCCTCTAAATGATGGTTTAGGTGGTGGAGTCCAGCCATCCAAAGGGAAATTGAAATTTGGGGTGCTCTGAGGTGTGGTGGGCAACGGTGCTTCAGAAGCCAGTGATGTTGTAGGCAACTGTGAACCCAACCACTTAATCAGTGCTATTGATCACATGAAGACCAGAACACATACTGAAATTCGATGGTCTTGTGGTATGGAAGGGTGTGTAGTTGGTAGAGCATGTTGTGATGGCCACAGTGGCAGAGGTGGTGAGGGCCAACAGAGGGAATGCTTAGGGTATTGTGACAATTAGCAATTAGTGGAAGATAAATAGTACTTACCCCGAGAATATCTCTTGCAGCTGGCTGTGGTCTAGTGGCTCCCAATTCCACCATGTCTGTCACCTGCTCCCCAGACTGGGACATGGTTGCCTTGGTTGGTGGAGGTGGGGGTGACCATCCTGTGGGGTCAAATGTACCTGAATATAACTAAATACCAGGATTATTGAACGCATAGTCTACATACCAGTTTGCCCAGCAGTGCAATCAATGAAGCGAACATTTCTGGAACCCATTTGATGATACTTATCTAACAGTCGAACAAGGCAGAAAAAGAAATAACATGGTCACCCAGAGGTTTATAAATCAAATGTGGTGATTATGTCAGCCCCACATGTTGAGTGGGCATAGTCAGCTGAATTTATCCCATCCCATCTGGCCTATAGTACACTAGCAACAAATGTCTAAGTATTTCTACTGTGGATTTGTAGACAAGTTATATTCATTCCAACCTTTGTTGGTAGCTTTTGTAATCAAAAGCCCCATGTAACTATGACATGTGGCACTATGTTAGATTATGTAATCACTTTCACCATGGTTGGGCACCATCTACTCTTTTCCCTAGTTCTCTCTACACCGATAACCAAATCCATCCTATTCAACAGATAGCCCCCCCCCCCACCTTTACCATGCAAAACACCGGCCTTCCACCTTCCTCATCGACCATGATTAATCCCATGGATGTCATTAACAATGCAACTGAGAGAATATCGGAACATCTGGCCATGATACGAGTTGTAAAGGATACAAAGGTATGGTGGGATTGCTACAAGGCCATCTGGCAACAGCTTGTAAGTCAAAGAAGTTATCTTCACAATCTATAATATATTTCAGATTAGAACTACATCTGTGGTATTGAGCATTCCCTTCCTCATGGGTTTTCCATGCCCCACATCTTGATCACATTGGATGCACAACTACCAGAGCTGAACATCGAGGCTTTTGTCGACTGGCTGAACTGGGGGGCAATTATCCATGGCAATCCAGAAGAGTTAGTAGGTCACTGGTGGGCGTCTCTTGGAGTAGAACCACTACCTCAAGATTCAGAGGTGCCAGAGAGGGAGAAATTGTGGTCCGATGACATGCCAGTGATTGGGGAGAGTCCACAGGATGTGGCCAAGTCTATAGTCAAGGGGAAGGGAAAAGGGAATGCAGTGAGTGAGGATACTATAAACACTGCAAACAAAACTAGTCGGGACATCCAAGAGTCCTCCAACACACCAAGCCAGGGTGATGGCCACTTACATCATTCTCGAAGAACTAGAACGATCAAGTCACAGCCATATGCTGATAATGATGATGCCCACAGTACTGCAATGGTAGCCACCCCCCCCCCCCACCACTACCCCCACCTCATCGGCCACCGTGCATCGCCCCCATGAGGACTTGCTGTCCCCTCCGGCTGACTATATCCCCTGAGTCGAGTCTGATGTGCCACATGTGTACACCATGGCTTCCCACGTGCACAATGTGAGCTGGGCCATGCATGCTATCAATGCCACATGTTAAAGCATAGTTGTCCTTTGACAGATGCAACTCTCATCCGGGGGCATTCACATTCATGGTCAAGGCCACCTACCCATAGTCGGTCCCCCTCAAGTTGTCACTGTCACACACCCTCTGTCAGCCCCTCCACTTCAGTACCCAGTACATCCGCAGACACTCAAACCACCAACCTCCCCCCCCAAGCCTCATGAAAAAGGAAGCTACATAGCCCAAGTACTGCGCCTTCATCCAAGCAATGCTGGCAAAGTGAGTCATTTTCATTTGTTGCATCATTCTAGAAATAAATACAGTTTTGGATGCAGTGGTTATAGTACAACCAAAATGGATGGCTGCCCAGCATGACAGCACTGCCCCCAGCGAGGGTGGAACATCGGGAACCACCTCCTGCACCTCGTGTAGCCAGTACTTGAACAGGGTGGAGGAATTGGAGTCACAGGTGGTCGATTTGACTCAGAGGGTAAGAATATCTGATGCCCATCTGGAAGTGCAGGAGAGGGAGATGAACATCATGCATGACATGATGGAGGATATGTGCACTTACATTGTGTGTGGAACTGCAGGGAGTACTGATGAACATCCAACCATCTTTAGTGTACCATCCCCTGCTCTCCCCTCACCCACCAATATTCTGCACATCCCAGAACCAGTTCCATGGTCCACACCATCTACACTGCTGATATCATTGACTATTGTTGGAGATTGAATCACCACAGTGTGATGTATATTTTGGTGCGAGTTTTCACTTGCTTACATAAGCACTTAGAGCGCACTTTGTAGTACATTTTGGTACTGTATCCTCAGTAGTTGAGTCACTACTGAGGGTAAGCACATACATTCCTTATAGTAGACTACTTACTGATTCCCTGTAGCTGCCTACAGGTACATCTAATATACATAGTAGTTGAGTCACTACTGAGGCTGCCTACAGCCCTTTTCTACAGGTTATGAGCCCCGCATAGCACGGAAGGAAAATTTTATTGTAGCAACTCGTAGTCAACTCGAACCAAGAGACTACTCAACAAGAAAGTACTACTGTCCTTACTCCGAAGCTATTGGATATGACCGATGGACTACCTACCCGAGCTCGCACATGATGGGCACAATTGGACAGCTTATGGAAGCTTGGTCCTATGCGCCATTATAGACGATGGCTTGATGGGGTTCCTAGTCGGGTCTGAAACACGACCAGTACATCCAGCAGGGCTAGACGGTTGAGGTGAGGGTTGGACACCTCGGACTGATGAGGAACGAGACGAGGTCGCGGTATGGCGAACCGCCGACCAGTTGTGGACACAACGGAACGCGACAGTAAACTACACGATCATTTGTGGTATTCCAGATACCATTTTCGGCCTCATGCTACACCTGAAATCACCACACGAGAAGTGGGATTACCTCGAAAAACGCTTCGGTTCAATTCCAAGACCCGAAAGCTGGTTAGCAGCTGAAGAAGCCATGCGACAATGGGAAACACAGCCTGAGCAGAGCGCGGCTGGTGAAACCATTCAGAGCACCTGCGACAGCCACGACGAGCCAGAAAACTTAACTGGTAGTCAAGAGAATACTTCGGACAGCCCAAATGACCGCACTGAGATTCCGACTGGGTACTTGGAACCCAAGACAGAGATCGTAGATGTGCGGCAGACAGAGGGCTCCTCACTAGTGGATGAGGCTGGGGCTACAGGTGCAACATGGCCAGATGAATCCATGAACGCGTCCAAGGTGCCTGACGACGAGGTCATGGCAAGCCAGGACTTACCAGGGTTGAGCTCGAAGGCTCTTGAACCCAAAGGGAATAACTTGCTGGACACTACAAGTGAACGCGCTGAGACCAAGACTGGGCACACGAAGCCCGAGCCTGATGTTGTAGACGCGCAGCAAGTAGTGGATATCCTATCCATGTTTGAGGATGGGATTGCAGATCAAGAACGGCTGGACGAACACTCGAACACGCTCGAAGCGCCTGACAAGAGGAGTCAGTGCACAGCTGACAAGGTTGTGGAGCGCCGAGACTCACCTGAGTGGAGTCCTGAGGCTTGCAAGCCTGCAGGCGACACTGCCAAACGGACCAGAAAATGCTCAATTGGATTCGCACCGAAAACGTATCTCGGACAGGATCAGAGTCTCCCGACGAGCGGCGAGACAATTCTTAATGTACCTGGTCCACCGCCGCTTGATGCAGAAATCGAATGTCCTATACCACAGGACAACCCGCCAGCACGAATGTGTAGCACTACGACTACAGCATTCAACCTATCACATGCAAGGAGGCACGACAAGCAGCGAGAGACGAAGTGTCTCGAACATGACAGCAAGCAGTCATCACGACGCTCGCAGCAAACCCTCCGAGGACACCCCACACAGGATACCCCACCTGACAAGGTCTGGGGAGTGGGGGTGCATAGACTTGCTCGAACAGGTAAGGGGGATAGCACAGACGTCAAACCGACAACGACGAAGCTAGAGATAAGGGCCACGAGCGCCCAAACGGTTGACATGCAGGCAGACCTACCACATGTGGGCAGACGCCCAAAGGAGCCTGATAAGGCTGAGGGTACCAGTGGTGGGGGTGACGACAAGCCCAGTAGCGAGTTCAGCAACTCGCATGGAGTCAGAAAACCGATGCTAGCTGACAGTGGGAGTCAGCGCACTGAGCAGGAGGTGAAGCGATCGAACGGCTTACCTGTGCCACCAGAAACGCATGAAAACGGCTTCATACACCTTCCTAGGACTCTCGCGGACCCATGCCGTCGTAGTAGGATCAAAGCAGACCTACGAAACATCTGCAGCATCGAAACGAGAGGCTACAAATGCCTCGCCCTCAACGTTCCCATTTCGCTACCTCGCGAAGTCTCGAAACGTCTCTGGAATATCGCGGATACATTCCGGAGACAGGACATGCCTCACAGACGGACTCGGAAGCACACCGAACCTTCCGACAGTCGAATGGCAGTCTTGCAGCAGCGGCGCAAGAATACAAGACAAGACGGCAAGTGTGCAAAGCTCGAACGACATGGCACACCGGTGATATCACAGGTTCTACCACCAGAAGCTGGCAGATGGGGCGACAGCAGTAGTGGTGATGTAACAAGCAGCAACACCGTCTGCTCACACGGAGCAGAGAAGAAGCTGCTAGCTGACAGCAGAGGTCAGCACAGCGAGCATGGAGCGCAACGGCAGGACGGCCTACCTGCATCACCCGAACCACATCCTAATGGCACTACTGTGCTCCTGCACCCTACAGGGTACCCCGTCGACGTGGAAGAATCAAAATGAGAGCTGGAAGCATCAGCGATGCGCACACGAGGCAAAAGGCCTACTTTACACAAGCAGCCCCCACGCGGCCCCCTCTATCTCACTTCAGGCCCATGAAACGGCTTAGGCACACTATGGCAGGGTACCAGACAATGAAGAAAGGCTATAACGAGATGAGGCGTGCACGAAAACTCGAAACGAGAGGGCACATGCACCGTACAGCCGGCATTCTCTTGCGGCTACCTCAACTCCTCACAGACTCCTCGAAACGACTTCGACACCCTACGGGAGGGTTATGGATACAGAAGATAGGCTGTAGCGAAGTCAGGCATGCGAGACGAGTCAAAACGAGAGGGTGCACGTACCGGACAGCTTGCATTCTCCTGCGGCTGCTCTCACTCCTCTCAAACACCTCTAAACGGTTCTGGAACACTGCCAATACTTACTGGCGGCAGGGGGTGCATCCTAGATCGACGCGGAGCGATGAAAAACGACCAAGAAATTGTCCTGTGGCCAGACGGCTGCCTCGCAGCAGCATTAGGAGAGGTGACGCGCATACCAGCATATACTCACTTGTGCTACCAAAACGGCCTCCCGACGGCCTCACACACACTCCTAGGACCCTCAGGGACCATCGCCGACGAGGAAGGATCAAAACAGAAGCTGAGAACGTCAGCATCGTTCGTACGAGGCCCAACGCCTACCGTACACTTGTGGTCGCCATACGGCCACTGTGGCTCCTCTCGACGCCAACCGATCCATACGGAATCATTGCGGGAGGGTCCCCGACACTAGGTGTTCGCTATAACGAAGCCTGCGTCACCGGAAACGTCCAAATGAGAGGGTATCCATACCCTGGTGAGCACACTCAAGGTAGTGCTACCATATCGCCATCTCGACAACCCAGAAAACGCCGGAAACCGCCCTGGGACATCGCCGGCACTTACCAGAGGCAGGGGGTGCCTCATCCATCGATTTGGGGCGACGACGAGCCCCTCTACGGTCAAAACGGCGGCCTTACGATCATGGTACAAGGCAGGAGCGCGCGCACTACACAAGCATTTCCGAAACGGGAAGTTGCCACAACGCGGCGCGTCAACACAACCAAACAACACTCGTTACACACACGGACTCGAAGCTCATTTGCAGCAGAATAAACACTCGTTTTATTGAATTATTTGGTATACATTCATTTGAGTTATATGTTCTGCTCTTCTACTTATCACACAGTGGAGCTTCAGGGGGTGTGTTGGAGATTGAATCACCACAGTGTGATGTATATTTTGGTGCGAGTTTTCACTTGCTTACATAAGCACTTAGAGCGCACTTTGTAGTACATTTTGGTACTGTATCCTCAGTAGTTGAGTCACTACTGAGGGTAAGCACATACATTCCTTATAGTAGACTACTTACTGATTCCCTGTAGCTGCCTACAGGTACATCTAATATACATAGTAGTTGAGTCACTACTGAGGCTGCCTACAGCCCTTTTCTACAACTATCGCCGCTACATCTCAGGATTATTCAATTGATGCTAATTGGGTTGGTGGTGACCTTCAGGTAAGTATTTCGCTGTTATTATACCAGAGATTTCAACATAGCCTTATAATCGCTCTATATAGCCAGTGGATGTTGGCCCAATGATGGAGCCTATCTCCGAGAATACCGGTGGTGATGACACATCAAATTTCAATACTCTCCCATCCATCACTGCTATCTCCAAAGTTGGCTCTCACTCGCAATCTCAGCTGCCAGGGGGTACCAGGCCCACCAGGCCATTTGATGGTCCAATTACACAGTAGCACCAAGAAGAACTTTACTGTCTTGTTTTTTGCATTGCATCCTGTGGATATGTTTACATTGGGTAATGCCACATAGGGCTTACATGTAGAGTAGATACATGTAGAGTAGATATAAGTCAATGTGAATCCTGTCCATGGCCATAGTTTTCTCACAGTACCAGGGGGTGCTGTATAGCATTTCCCCCCCCCAGCCAGTCTGTAGTACTGGAGCTTGAGTTGCCCCCGGTGTGCCAAGGCTTTGTATCACACTGTACCTTATTGTCTGGGGTCTTCTTGTATACACACACCACAGTACGTTTTACCCTTTCTACTTCCTCTATTATTGCTTCCACAGGAAAAGGTAAGCTTATTTCTTAGTCATTGGATTGTAAATTGGCGGGGCAGTCATCAGGGTGAGCACACAGACATCACTATGGGGTTGGAAGTTAGAAAAAGCCTCACTGGTAGGGGACCAGTGGAATGTGTCTATGGTACCACTATTCACTTTGCAAACTAATGTATGTATGTACCTACACAGCCCATCCATCATATACAGTGATATCTACCCAAGCTATGGCCCACCCATGTGAGATGAGCCACAGGTATTCATGGCTTTCTCTCTGCTGGCCCATCAGAGACGGGCGAATGTCACCTTCCGCTGACTGTCAGACATGGCCTACATAGGTACATGGGGTCTACCATGTATGTACATAATTTTTGGTATCCTGTTCTTGTTCAGGCTGGGGCCTGAAGCCAGGCCGAGCCCCCATATAGGGCCTGGCCCGGCTCATGGCCCGGCCTGACATTTCTTGGGCCATGGGCCCTCAAAAGCCGGGCCCAAGCCACGGCTTTTGAGCCGAGCCGGGCCTGGGCAACACTAGTGATCCCCCATAAGATGGATGTGATAATGTACATCTAACTGGGTTATCTGAAATTGAGTGCAGTGACATATCTCGCCTCATTGAGTGGCTGTGATCAATCTGCTATGGGTTGCTATGAGCTGCTATGAGCTGGTACTGTAGCAGCTGTTTGGTACTGTACCACATTTTTGGGAAGTCAGTCCACTGTTGGTACAAATCACTCCTAACCACCAGCCAACCTGCTGATGGGCCCATGCAGATCTCAAAGCCGAAGGATCCAGCTTTGACGTCAAGGACGGCAGCCCCAGTCGTAGCCGCAGCCTGGGTAACTAACTACGATCCATTTGCAAACAGAACATGGAGTAGATACAGTACACAAATACGCATAGACATGGTCACGATCCACTTCCTTCATGATTCACGTTTTACCTTCTTCTTTTCGTCAGTTCGGAGTTCATCACTTTTGCCAGGCACAGGCGACGATTCGCGCTTGCGTTTTGCCGTCGCTTCCTGCTTGGTTCTCTGCTTCGCAAACATGGCTTGAATACCGTCTTTACGGGTCGATAGGGGTTGAATAAACGTGGGCGACTCTACCCCGACTTTTCCAACTTCCTTGGGCACTGGGTAGCTGTCGGGGACAACGTAGACGGGACACCGAACAAACGCACATTAGATGAGGGCTTACCACTGAAGAGGCGCTTTTGTATCTTCCCATGGGTGGAGCAGGTTTGCAAGCTCAGTAGACCAGGTCTGAGACGACGTGTCTAACCAACGCATTATATCCTCGACCGAGGATAGAATAACCGGCTGGCGATCGTGCAACCAGCTCAGGCCCTTGCTGGCATCGGTGGTGACAATCGCGAACGTGTACGTAGGTTCAGCGCCGTCTGTCAGAAAGCACGTTCGTTGTGACGAGCATCCGAGGGGAAAAACGACGTCACCTTTCTCGATGACGGACTCGTAGAGACCAGCCATCAGCATGACCTTGTCGCCGCTAGAGTGTCTTATGAAGTGCGGAAGCTTTGCCTTGCCTTTGGTTTGCCACTCGTAGTATCTGAAGTAAAATGATCATACGTCGTGGTACGGAAAATGGATTTATGTACCCTTGGCAAACGACGATGCAACGGTTCCTGCCTCGGAACTTATTCCACATCCCCACACCCTCGACCAAGTTCTCGGAGCGTGCATTGATAGCCTGGGAACCACTCTCCTTGCCATATTTGATGCCCCATCGCATCGTGTGCATAACGACGGGACCAGACTCGGAGGCAGCAGGCTCCGAATCTGCCTCCTCGCGCTTCAATTCCCTGGCGGCGTCTACGCGTCGGATGACGGGCGCTTGAGTATTGGGTGCTATGTTGTAACGCGGCTAATAAACGCATGAGACGATATAATGGTAAAATACATGGAAGATGAGATCTGACCATGAAGTTGTCTCCCCCGACCCAGCCTTGGACGTTTAGCCTCGGATAACCAGGCAATGCACGAATTTCAGCACGCTAGTACGGTGCATAATTATTAGTCCCCACGAGAACCTGCGTGTTCGGGATAAGAAACGTGCCTCCATTGCCAGTGCAAACCTGCCGCACATTATTTCTTGAGATGAGATGTTACACAGGGGTAAGTCAGTTTAGATCGCCACATAGGCTGTATCACGTGAAGAAATGAACTCATTAACAGCTCTGCATTCAAGTTTGGAGGTTAGACTATGTACGTGTCCTAGTAGGGCATGTTTCACTATATCATCGTAGAATCAATCATACCTCCATCCACTACCTCGACTTGACGCCTTCTTCTGTCCACTCGTCTTCGACCACCACACAGACTATCCTAGTGAAAGGGAAGACAGAAGGACACAACAAAGGGGTGAGGGTATCAACCACTCAAAGGAAAGCAAGGGCGCACGAAGAGGAGGGTATACAGCCATGGGAGGGACACGAAAAGTAAGTACAGTAGTATGTATTAGACTGTATGAGGACGGCGCGATGAGTTCTGGAAATGCGAGAATGAAATAGACAGCCATTCCCCGGAGGGAGATCTGGGTAGCTTGAAAGAAACGAGCGTCCGTGCTACACAAAATGATCCAATGGTGATCCCGTTGTAACGTGGAACACACAAGTCGATAGCGAACATCGAACGGAACACCAGGTTCAACAAGACTTGAGGTGCTGAACCCTCACCAAGACCAAGTAACGCGTCGGACCAGTCGCAAGGGCGGTAGGTCCCCTACAATGACCCCAATTGCACCGCAGAATGACCCACCGGGTCCGCCACCCCAACTATAAACTTTGACCGAGTAAACCTATCACTTCTCTCCGCCCCCAGTATGCCCCGCAAAGATCAGAAAGTATATATCACATATCACCTTCCACGAGTTGAACTACGTTGCGGACCAACAGTGGCAGCAGCGGTGGCTTGCAGCCGACGGGTCTGCGAACGGAGTCTAACAACGATTTAGACAGTCAAACAAGAACGGGAATGAGTGCGACACCTACACCCTGTCACTGGCACGAGGGCCTTGTTGAACTGACTTTCTTCTGCCAGCGCTTGCCTTCTGACTGGTGCCAGCACCACTGTCCTCGGGAGCACCGCGCCGAACGTCCCAGTCGAAGACGTAGTCGTACTGGAAACCCTCGCGAACGTAGAGGGTACGGAAGAGCCTGCGGAGGTAGGCGTAATCGGGCGTGTCAGCAAACCGAAGTGCTCGAGTATAATCGAGGAATATCCCAAATTCCTCCGGGAAGCCGCGGCACAGTACGCTCGTGGAAACGGTCATCTTCTTCTTCATGATACGATCATATTTCTGCTCCTTCGTGGCGGCCTTGAGGCCCTGCCAGGGAAGTGCACCGTGTAGGAAGTAGAAGAGGACGTAAGCGAGGGATTCCAAGTCGTCACGGCGTGCCTGTTCGACGCCCATGTGAGTGTTAATCGATGTGTAACGCGCAGTCCCCATGAGGTTCTTGTTGTCCCTATACGGGATATGCTGCTGAGTCTTGGGGTCACGATACCTCTTCGCGAAACCAAAGTCGATGATGTTGACTTGCTGGCTTCGTTTCCCGACCCCCATCAAGAAATTGTCAGGCTTGATGTCACGATGGAGGAAGTTGCGTGAATGGATATACTCGATACGAGAGATCTGGAGATGTTCATTGGATGGAAAGAAAGAAGAACACGTATTCACTAACCAACTGGTCGGCGAGCAGCAGCACAGTCTTAAGGCTAAACTTGCGGCCGCAAAAGTTGAAGAGGCTCTCGAGGGATGGACCGAGCAAGTCCATGACCATCGCATTGTAATTGCCCTCTGTGCCGAACCACCTGATAAATGGAACACCAATCCCGCCGGCCAGGGACCTGTACACTCTGGACTCATATTTCAACTGTGGGTGCTCTGCTTCAACGGACTCGAGCTTGATAGCCACTTGTTCGCCAGTGATGGTGTTGGTTCCGAGGTAGATTTCGCCTACGGAAGAAGTGGTAAGGGCGTGCATACGTTTGGGTGTCAGGTAGTTTGGCGTACCAAATGACCCCGAACCTATCTTCTTACCGACCCTGTACTTGCCACCAGCGCAGAGGTCAGGTGTAGGGGCGGGGTCGTCTGGGATTGTATCGTCGGGATCATCCCTCTCAGCCATGTCTTGAATGACGTCCAACACGGCATCTAGAGTGATCTTGAAGAGTTGAACTTGGTACTGTACCAGGGCATGAACCAGTGGGCGCATATCACGATCAACCACCTGCCCCCCATCATCGACCCCATCCATCTCCAACGTGGAACGACTCGTCGGTCATGCGACGTCTTGTATGACTGGCCGAGGGTTTGGAACTCCGCTTGAATGTGGCTGCTAGCTATCACCATGTACAGGCATATCCGCAAAGGACACCGTGAGGAGCTGCTTTCCCAGAGAATTTTCGATATCTGGGAGAGCCTCTGCAGGACCACGTGCGACACCGACGCTTTCTAGGCGAAAACGGTAAGCTTGCCTCGTAGGAGCTGTACAAGTCCAGTGAGGTTGGCATTCGTTCTCGTTCATTTACCACTTCCTTTCCATATGTATGTTTCCCCTCCTCGTCGTCACCCTATCAGGGTTCCCCAGCTATCGCAGAACAGAGTCGTATGACTCCTTGGCCGTGTGGGAACAGATCCCATCGCTGGGGCAGTGCCGTCTTGGGGATATTGCCAACGCATATAAACCAACAGCAGCTCCTATGCTGGCAGAATGATCGGTAAAGTGGACCGCAGATCTCCTTCCATGCAAGACATTATACTTGACAGGCATCTCCCATACACTTGCGAGAAAATCTGCTGGATTTGGTGTTTACCTGACCGCGCAGCGAGGATTTTGTTTCATCGTGTATTTTACATCTCGTCTGTCTCACCCGCACAGCCGAACACTGCGAGGCAGAGCCCTATGCACATGCAGCTCCGCGTTAGTCGCTATAAGGGGTCATGCATCATGGTTTGAGTGGGTTGGAGGGACCATCGAGCCACGCGAGGTGTACTCACAGGGTACAGTACACGACGTCATCTACGAAGAAGAATCATAGAGCATTGTGTTTCTACTTTCTCTGCATCGGCTGTTCACTCAGTCCACTCACTGGTCAGCACGTCACATCCGTGGTCACTCATTACAAAATCTTTTTCTGTACATCTCATGCAAATTTCATGCATCGATCACTCCATTGTGTTTCAGTCTATGGCTATGGTGTATTTCCCTGGCCTTTCTCACCACTGTTTTTCTGTGTTCATAGCATAGATGGATTGATGTCTTGCGAAACGATATCCTCACTTGAGATATGTCACTACAAATTGGAACTGGGGACTAGCGCCCGGCCCTGCTATATGGTTCGCCGCCTTGGCATTGCTGCGTCTCAGCACTATGTTCACTGGGGGCTCGCGTATCGCGTATCTTGTATCTTGCCACCGTTGTCTTAGTCCTTATGCGACAGATACGACAAACCATTGTCGCACGCAAGCGACCGATCTGTAACGGATTACCATCGGAGGTTCGTAAAACCAAGATACATTTCGGCTCGGAATTTATCACTATAGTCATAGGTATCAATTGTTATCGGACGTGTCCCATTGATATTCCTGGGGATCACTCGGCTTCGGCGGGTTTCTATCTGATCATAATTGAACTCAATCGTGGTCGAGGCCCATCAGTTCATCATCGTAAGCCTTAAAGCTGTTTCTGGTCGACTGAGACGTGGACCCTGAGCTATTGATGTGTTATATTGACGCGCTCCAAGGCATGCATAGGCATGCATCTAATAATACAACTTCCACGCGGTTCTTTCCTACTTTATCATCGTTTCTTGCAGGTTCAGATCTTCAAACGTATCTTTCGTATTGCGTGATCAGCGACTCAACTTTCCATAGATACCAAGAACCCGACGTGAAGGTTGGGGTGTGCTATTGATCATCGATGTCATCCTTATTATACTGGTAACAATGCCGGCTTAGCGACTCCTGTTGCTGTAATCTTGCCAATGCACATAGACCAATGGCGCAACCATACTATCCGATTAGTGATGAAGTAGAATGCAGGGCCCTGTGCCATTATGGAAGGCGCCCTTTAACCATCAGGCAAGAGGCTACGTTGTGGTTTCAAGTACTGATCCCTGATCTCCAGCCGCGAGTGGGTACTGATCTCTCTCGATAGAAGGAGTGCTAACTCTTTTTAGAACCTACCTTCACGGGCTGTACAAACCAGCTACCAGGGCGGTCATTCAGTCCCGGTAGAGTATATCAGTGGCGCACGCATGCATACCGATTACACCCCATCTCACTGCAGATGTCCCCAGTGACAGATTCAGATCCTATAATCAAGGCGTTCGTCAACCTCATACATCCAGCTTTCGTCCTTGTCGTGGCAAATACTGCTTTCTCTGCTTCGCTGTTTACCCTTTTTGTTATCCTTCTCGCACTCTCCACCAAGGAGTCCCGACGCCGCGTGGTATTCCGGCTGAATGCGTTTGCTATCTGTATCGTCTTAACGATGGGTATATTGGTTGGCTATGGCTATAGCAAGATCGTAGTCGGCCACTTCAACCAACTGTCAACAACTGCCTATGTTGTTATAACGGCCTTCATTGTCTTCCCACCGTTACTGTATGACTCGATATTGTTAACTCGCCTCTTTGCTCTCTATCCGTTCTCCAACACACGTTCGACCACTTTATTGAAGATATTCGCATTCCCGCTTTGTGTCAAATGCTCTCGGGTGGTGGCTCTCGTACGTTATCTTGTCGATGTTCAAGTCCATGCATGGTAATTCGGTATCCAGACGCTCTATATTAGGTCCGTGACTGTAGGAGGCCACACCCCCTGGCTCCTCAATCGTAACTTGATCGCTGAATGGACGATGCAAATAGCAGACAATATGTGAGTTAGTAAAGCTTTGTGCAGTCCACTGAAAGCCTTCACTGTTACCCTTACCCTTTCGAAAGGTATTCTGTTATTCTCTTCCTTTACAATCTCCATGTCCGCACGGGTTCGATAAAACGTCGTGAGTATGTTCTCCCATATCTTTGCAGGCGGACTGAATGATACGCATTTCCCGGCACGTAGCAGGTGGAATGCCAGCGTGTATCCGCCAAATATTTTACATTTCCACCGCCAACTTCGTCATCCCCCTTATCCTCAACGTTGTACTGATCATTGTCTTCGCGACTAGTTGGCTTTCTACTGCCCGTGGGCTACTATGGTTGATCCATATCTATGTGACTGTCATGGGTGTTTTGTGCGCAACGGTCTGGTTCTCGAGACCGGAGTGGGTTCGGACTCGCAACAGACCAATAGCTGACGACATGTTCGCGCTCAAACCTCATTTGCGAGGGGTACATGACAGTGAAGTTGTAGTAGATGGAAAGGGGTCTTCTACACCTGGCATTGCAGACTTGGATGCTGAGCCTGTGACGGATTGCAAGCAACCCTCCACACCGAAGGAAGAGGAAAAGTACTGTACGGTGTGATCCAGAACTCCTTTAAGGTCGAAAGCATTATAATTTAATCATTGCTTACAACACTTCTTGAAATGGGAAGGGGGGTTGTTCTTAGGTCGCGGTATATCGAGCTCTCTGTAGCGAACAGTTTATAAGAGGTTGCTTGTGACTGGTGCACAGGAGCATTAATAGCTGCTGAGCCAGTCATCCCATCCCCATATTGCGTAGATGCAAATTTAGTTTTGTGTGCCGGACGCCTCGACATCTCCAAAACTTCGGCGTCAGTTAGTATCAGTCCTGGCATGTTTATCGAACACATGCCGCAGAACCGCACCTGATGGGGTATTTAAGGGCCATTTCGTGATCTACCCTAGCAGGGTCTCAGATCTTGAGGCGTCAGTGACACGCAACTTATTGCGCTGCTTGATGAAGCTGCGTAGAGATGGCAGGGCAAATCGAAATACGTGTTTACCCATTATCATTCACCCAGCTACAAAGTGACGTGAGACCGTTTCTCTGACATTTTAGGGGAAAGTACCTACATGAGCGAGGCGCTGATCTCGGAGACAAGAACGAGAATTAACAGACATCTGATTCACTTACCCCTCTGCATCTGAAGTCACTGCTACAACTTGCCGAGGTGAAGCTGGAAGAGCGCGGGGCGCATCTCTGATACGAGGAAGGGATCCCATCCAATCCTGCGCTCCTCCTAGAATTTCCAGTACTTCTATACCCACGAATCAGCCACTTGGATAAGTTGTACATGCTGGACGATCGGCGTACGCGTCTAGACCGTCGACGACCTCTGCCCGCGCAACTACTGCACTGTGTAGGCTCGAGGGCATAGTATCTTTCACCAAGTTGGCCGGCAGTATCCGTGCTCAAACAATGGCACTGTTGGGTACGAATATGGCTTCAAGAGTGACGGACGGCTCGGGGATTGGAATGACGGACAACTGTGCTTCCGGGGACGAAAGACACAGTCAAGTATGCAAATTTACCTTACAACTCAACTTTCACTACAAGACAGGAATGTTCAAACGGAATGACCATAATGTCGAAGTTGCGCTCCACTGAGTGTTGAGCAACATTTCCACGGAACAGATGCTCTTCAGGTCGACTACAGCCGTGGAAATTATGCAAGGCTATTCGGACAATGAGTGGAAAAAAGGACTTGCTTTTCGTCAGTGCCCGGTACGAAGATCAAACTGTGATCTTGAATCCAAAGTACGTTTCGAAACGACGTCCCAGTCAGGATGAGGGAACCCTGTCGAACGAACAAAATGACTCGGATATAGTATGACATTGACGAATGCTAATTGTGGCCTCTGAATCTGTCACCTAGGATATCCAACATCAGTGAGATGGGGAACCACGGAGAGTGCACACCCATCATTAATATACTCTGCCTCGTGTGCTGGATGATTGTCTAGGCTACAGCCCATGAAGGCAAATCTAAAAAGAGTTAGGGCTCCTTCCACTGAAAAGACTAGTCTGAATTCCTTGAGATCGATAAATGGCCTCCGAGTGGCATCAGTGCTTGAAACCAGGAAATTGTGTATTGATGATCAAAGATCACTTTCCATAGTAGCACCTGTGTTCCACCTTTGGGGACATCCTGGATCGACCTATGCATCCAGTTCTTTATGTTGATGGGGAATTGAAGCGCTGAGAACGAAACACGAAGAATGCATGGAGGATCCGAAGCCGGAAATTGCGACAACGTAGGAGAGCCGGAAGGAAAATACCTTGCTCCAACGGTAGAACAGTGGCAGAACGACCTCCGCGAGATTGCATTTGGGTTGGATATGTGATGCACATACGGATTGTGTTTCACTTTCCGATGAGGCGCGTACACATGCGCGACGTCGATGCGCGTTGCACGTTTGTCTCTAGAGTCTACAATGGCGACCGAATGCAATACACACGACCTTCCCACCAAGCTGAGCTTCAAATTCACAGTCGACGAAACATTTTGATGAGCGCTCAACAGGTGTAATGAAGCACTGTGCAGGAACTTCATCACCAAAGTTACATGGTATCTACGTCCTCTGAGGCAGGCTGGGGCAGTCACATCATGCCTGTTTAGCCTACGACTGTGGATAAATGAATTGGCCCGCCCTTCTCTGGCCACTTTGACAGTGAGCGGGCTCGTGAAGGCGATGACATTTGGGGATGATGATGTGATCATTGTGAGTTCGGGGTCCATGTCTGGGAATACGGGTAGTACGTGA
Organism: Pisolithus marmoratus; assembly: GCA_024613145.1. NCBI lineage: Eukaryota > Fungi > Basidiomycota > Agaricomycetes > Boletales > Pisolithaceae > Pisolithus > Pisolithus marmoratus. Next base: position 101,269 of record JANFAE010000104.1, read on the forward strand.
TGCGCCATGGGACGCGGATGGATCTTTGAATCCTTGCCCATAACGCTGCCATTCGACGCTGGCTGTTACGGTCATGCACTCGAAAGGGTGAGCTTGGGGACTGGTGTGGAGTGTACCTTCGGAGATAGGTACGAAGTTTTGTGCCTCATATTTTCCGGTATGGACTACGTGAGGAGCATAGGGGGTCTTTGGTACCCAACAGAATGTACACGCTGTAAATGAAGGCCTCATCGTACTTTCCGTTATCACTTATATTTGGGGGAGGTCCATAGCTGACCCCGATGTCCACAAGAGAATGATGAGTTCCCAGAGAATTTTTTGCTACACGGTGCTGATCCTGAACGTGGATGATTCGGCGCTGCGCTAGATGATTGCATTGTTTCGATGCATTGACAGTCAACCTGTATTGTACCGAGATAAGTACAATCTCATCTGCCTGCACAGCCACCGTACACCATCCAGGGTCTTTCGCCGTCGTCGTCGTGGTCGACGTACACTGAAAATAATAAAATGTCGACGCCGACGTCCCAAATCGCAGCAGCGCCTGCCATCGTCGATTCCGTGGTGATCAAGATTCTACACGCCCACAGTTTCGCGCGCACGTCGTCCCAGGCACTCTCTGTCCTTTCCAACCTGCTCTCCCGGTACTTGGTACTCGTCGCATCGGCATGTGGGCAATACGCTGAGTTGGCAGGTCGATCGAGACTGTCCCCATCCGACATCGTTGCTTGTCTGAACGAGTTAGGGACCGACGTCGACGAGCTGAGCGGGTATTGCAGCACCGAAGGCATCGACCTGTCGCGGTACGCTGCCAGCAGTGCCAAGAGACTCGACGACCTTGCAGAGTTCAAAAGTAATGGAGCGTTTGTTAATTCAGTTCATACGTGTTTACGCCGCCCCGCAGGTTATCTTCTGGAGGGAATTCCTCCCCCTCAAGAGTATCCGCCTCTTTCCCCGCCTCCTTCTCGTCCGTCATCGCGTTCGAGCAGCGTAACCAGGGACGAGGATGATAGTGAGCCTGTGCCTCCAAGGAGTATGTCTCTCAATTCCCCTCCTGGACCGAGCCTCATTAACTTTCTCCTAGGTCCATCACCCGAAGAATTCGGGTATGGCCTCGATTTCTTGCCACCCCTCCCTGGCGCCTCTCAGCCACGCCCAGCTTCACCACCCCCTGTTCCAGAACCCGTCAAAATAGAAAGACCTCCATCCCCCTTACCTCAACACATAGCTTCTTCCACAGCCGGAGCAGACTACACCACACAAGTGCCCTACGCCGATTCTGTCCTTGCCTCCGCACCCCCATGGCACCTACCTAACCCGCACTCTTCCTTCTTGGCTTCGTCGTCATCATCGTCAAAGACACAGGCAGCAGCAGCAGCGCGTTTCCCTACTCCCTCTCCTCAGCAGGCCCTCTTATCCGCATACCACCATATACTGACTCACCCAGTCACCCAAGTCGGATCTCCAAACCCTGCCAAGCACAAGGTCGCCATGTCCCTCCTCGCACAGATCCAATCCAACAGCCGATGGGATTCACCGACGACGCTATACGGGAATATCGTTCCGTGCCCCCCACGCGTCACCTCCATCAGCCCATCCTATCCCATTGCGTTGTCCACCCTGGAGGACATCAGAGCGGGAAAGGATGTCGACGAGAAAAAATCGATGCTCCCTCCTGCTCCTGCTAGACCTGTATTCTCAAGTGAGAGACCGGTCTATCTCGCATCACAGCAAGGTTCACGTCTTCCCGAGCTTGCTCGCCAAGTTTTACCTGTTCGTATCGAGAGATCTCATCGTTGCCCCGCTCACTAACTTGTTCTAATTTATAGGGAGCTGTTCAAGCACGTACCACCCGCCTCACACATCCCCCTGTTTTACAACGCGGTCCACAAAAACTCATATACGGACCAGGTATCAGTGCACCTTGGAACTCGTCTTTAGCCAGTGGAGCACCTGCGGGCCAACAACAACAGCAACAGCCACAGCCATCCAAGGGTGGCGAAGACTCGTTGGCAAATGGCCGGGAGACACCATCATTTGCACTACCAGATGCGCAGATGTTCGCTACCTGGGATTATGAGGTAAAACGCTACCAGGATCCCTTGAGTAGAAGAGGTAGGGTCGTTGGCGTCCCCCACCCACAGAAACGGGCGTCTGGGATGACGTCTGGATAGCATCACTCGCATACTATTTTCTCGTACAGCAGTATTGTTAGCATCTCAAGTTCATCCAAGTGTTTATGTACCGCGTGTAACAATGCAAAGCTCGATTCAAAGTTCTAAGATGTTCATTAACATAGCGCGCAGGAGGAGCCCCATTCGGAACATAAGAAGAAAAGCTACAAAGTATCCAACAATCACAGTGAAATAAGAGGTTTCTCCAGGACTAGTGTCAAACAAAGATGCGAATACAGAACGATAAATACGACAGCAACAGGAACAAAAACGTGAAATCAACGACATAAGGAGAGAAAAGGACACATAGTATGGCATACACTACATAGGAGGAGGAAATGTACCTAGGATTGAGAAGGCTCACCCAAGGACGCTCTCTTCGGAGCTCCTGCTCGGCGGAGCTTGCTTTCTGCGTAGGCTCGAGGGGCGGCCGCAATGGCCTCAGCGAACGCAAGCGCCGCAACCACTGAAGCGTCCAAAAGACGCCATCGGGCCCCAATGATGTCAACACACTCCACTTGGGACTTGAGTGCGTCGTAAGGATACGCATAATGAACAGCCACCCGTATAACTGACGCCGTGAGTGTATCGAAATACACGGGGCGGGGAGCACGTGCAGTTGGTGAATTCGCAGGGTGGAAAGAGACGAGGGAGCCAAAAAGAACTGGGATGATGACGGTGGGAATTGCCCAGTGGATGAGAATCGTCCAGAAGGTAGGAGAACCGAAGGTGCTGAGGGGTGCATAGGAGATGGAGACATGAAAGTTGTTACCCCCAAGGTTTTGCAGCGGTAGCAGCTGAGACGCGACCGTAAGCTAGTAAATCCTATATAAAGGGGACGCAGCACTCACCTCGATGGTCTGCCAAGGAATGATAACATACAAGATGTATAACAATTCCATGAACAAAGATATCAACCATATGTTCGTCGAACTAGAGAGCACCTGTGAGACTATAAGCACTTGTATCGCAATAATAAGGCATGACAAACCACTCTGGAGAAGAACAAAATCTGCCTGGCAACTTCATTCGCATTCATTTGTACTCTCCTGAGAGAGCCAGCAGCGCGCTCCATCAACGGCGTCGGGATGCTTCGCAAGATGCTCTTGGGAGCGGATGGAACGACCTCGCCACCACCCCTGACTGCAACAGTCTGCGTGGTCTCTGTCGGAAGCGCGCCAGTTTCGGGAGAAAAGAGTGGCTTTTTCAGCATCATAGACACCTCGCGGGCATCCGGGATAGGAGTACTTTCGCCGACGATTTCAACCGCATCGAAACGACGGGTCGAGCGAGTGTGTTTCGGACTCTCAAACGACTTGACGAGTACTTCGCCGGTCTGTTCGGAAGCCGACGACGGAGCGGAACGCCTGGTAAACGGATGTGTTAGTTTGCCAACTCGAGGGTAGTAAATAACAACAACGCACGATGAAGTCCCGGATTGTGGCTGGGCGCTCCTGTTCCGCTTAGAATACAGCCCAACAAATGCAGGATCTTCTCGGAGTTGCTGGTTGTCGTCCAGATGCTTTTTGATGCGCAGGTGGAGCTCCTCTCTCGTGCCCTTGTCGTTAATGCGAAGTGCCAGCGCGATGGCTTGCAGGTCTGATTTCTTTTTACCCTGAACTGAACCTGTGTAGACCGGTGCCATGATGAGGATGTGGAGTGTATCTGACGATGGTGAGGGGGAGGAGGTTCGATGATATGTGTGAATCAACGAAACAGCGTGTTTGGGTTGCAATCGGGTGCACGTGACCCGCGCGACAAATGCACGTGGACCCCAGGCACCAGTCACACCCAGGGGTCCAGCGCATCCTTTCATTACACTAGTTATCGACCATTATTATCCTAATATAAAGGGTTCCTCTGGAAGGACCACGGCCGACATGTTTATTATTCCCTTGATATCGCTCTTTGCGCTTGCTGGTCAAGGTTAGTACCATCAATACACGTCTGCACACACCCGCTCACCTCTCGATATTCAGCGTATGCTCTGACCATCGACGTTGGCGGATCCGTGGGCAATGTTTCCGCAGCAGACTTCCTCAATGTTCCAGACACAGCTCTGTTGGCTACTGTGAGTAACAGCACGTCTTTTTTCTTCTTTGATCTGACGATACGCGCAGTGCCAGGAACCGTGCAACAACGCTACCATTCTGATACAGGTACGTGCTTTCACCGCCGATTCACGTAACTCTCACTACAACACAAAGGTACATAGAATTGCGGTACCGATGATCCGTGTCTCTGCGGACCAGCGACCGTCACCGCAATAACCGCCTGTCAACAGTGTATGTTCGATGACCTGATCGACAGGTTCGCAGAGAGTACAGATCCCCGCATTGGCTCAACTTTAGCACTGACTGGTCTGTGTTCCACCTTATTCGATCTGTACACTGGCGACACGTATTGACCAACCAACGTACGACAGCTTATGGTACTGCATGCTCGACGTCTGTCAACATCACTATTCCAACCCAGTTCATCACCTTGCAACTTCCTTCGAACTGGGATGGTCCGTATCTCGTTGGTCTCAGTCTACCAGCCACTGTTCTTGTAGTTGTCACGGGTGCTTTACTGGGAGGAAGTTTCCTCTTGCTGTTGTCCAACGTGTAGGACTGGGCTCTCCTCCATGGTCGTGGAATCTAATGTTGTAACAAACTGACTCTTAGCTAGACGTATCCATCTGGTTCCTTGGGCGGAATGAGGAATGTAGTATGCACAAGTACCTTCGTAAATAATTTATCGGGTTCGAGCGGAGTGTTAGAATTTGTATCTGACGTGGCTAATGAGCATCGTGATTCGTGCCTTAACACCTCAACGTACGGGCTGCGACCACAAGTCGATTCGGTCCACAATGTTCAAGGAGATGGTGATGCGTTTAGCTCATGGCCGGGAGACGCTATAATGATGAAGGGAGGTTCCTACCGCTGAGGCCTTGAGGCGTTGAACGTTGAACCGTACCGTGCCAATCGCAAAGAAACTCGTCTCGCCCACGAACGAAGAACTTTATTGTCCTCAACTGCAATCATTAGCCTTTTCGAGTGGAGGTGGACACGATGATAGAGGTTTTGACCAAGTTGTCGATCCACACGTTTTCACCGCAGAGCGCTCAGTGCATGCAGGTAATGTCTCCTGCCGTCTGAGCGTTCTGCAACACGTGCATCAGGATCCATGTCACTAAAATAGTGCCCAGTGCCCATTGCCCATTTCCCCAAGGCTGAAGTTCTTGGGAACAAGAGAAGTTGCTATTCACCCTCCCACCTTCTACCGACAAGGCTCAATCCCTCGAAGCATTATGAATGTACGGAACATTGTGCTGTTGGGCGAAAGTGGCGTGGGCAAGTCTTCCATCATCAATATGATCTCCGGAGCCCAAATCGCGAAGACATCCAATAATGTCCTTGGAGACGGATCTAGAGTGGCGTGCTACGTTGTTGAGGGGTCTGGTCTAAGGATCAACTTCTGGGAGACGATGGGTTTTGCAGGGAAAGTAGGCTCGGCACCTGCCCGGACATTGCGAGATTTGAAGGTACTCGTTCGGCGTTTGTTGGTCTTTCGCAGCATCGATCTCCTTATCCTCTGCATGGGTGCACGAGGAATCACGAATACCGTCGTACAGGGTTATCACGCCATATACGTGGAGGTATGTGCGCGAAAAGTGCCAATTGCACTCGTCATAAATGGGCTGGAGGGAAGGAATAGCTTGGACATGCACAGATGGTGGATGAAGAACAAAGACACCATATTCCATCACGGGCTTGCATTTGATATCCATGCATGTGTCACGACTCTATACTCTCACGAAGATTCTTACATTGAAAGCCAAATCAAGACATCACGACGCAGGCTCTGGGAACTAGTCAGTCTTCCCGATTACATCGGGGTACCTCACGATCTGGTGTGCCCTGTGAGCCTTTTTAATCGTCCACCAATACCCAGTCCACACTGAACAACGTTAAGAAGGGCTCAGAGAGTTTTCAAAACTGTTCCATATCTCCGTCAACTGATGCTTCTATCTCATTCTATGAACTCACTCCCGAAGATGTTGTCGTAATGTGAGTTCATCTCCTGTAGCTTTGACACATGTATGGACCATGCACTGACTGCGTGGTGCTCTCGGCGCAGTCTCGTGGGGCGCAATGGCTGTGGCAAAAGTTCGGTAAAGTGATTTATGGTTTGTGTGACGCAGTGACGACTCATGCATAAGTTTAGTTTATCAGTAAATTGACGGGAATACCAGAACACGAAGCAGGGGTTTGGCATGAGCTGACCTCGAAGTCCAATCGCATCAATGCCTTCAAATATGAACACCCTGGTAGTGGCCGCCGCGTTGTCCTTGTCGACACGCCGGGTTTTAGTAATCTCAATCCTGACCCTGCTGACGACACAGTACGCGCAGAGATAATCGGGTGGCTTCAAGAAACGTGAGTGGGATTATTCGTAGACCAACGAATTTGCTCATTTTTCCGTCATAGATGCAAGCGAAGCATCATCGCCGCTCGCATCCTTTACTTGTACACTCCAGCGTACTGCCCGACACTCCACCTTCTCCGTCTCTTCTGGAATGTTTACGGGGAGCCTATGTATTCTCAGCTCACATTTGTTGAGACGACAGCGGATTGCTCTGACTACCAATCTCAACTAGACAGTGCAGAGGCTGTCAGTAGGAGGATAACTGGCGGAAAAGCGAAAGCTGTCGTCTATGAGAACACGAGAGGGTCGGCTTACAGCATCTTGCAAGAAGTTACTAATGACCTTCGTGTCGCCGGGAGGGTGCAGCTCAAAAGAACTGTCTCTGACATTGTGGGAGGGTTTTGGAAATTTGGCACTAAAAGGAAAGCAGCTAGCCGCCTGCAAAATCTCGTACGGGAACACCTAGAGCTTCTCGAGACAATCCGAGATGAATCAACAGACGACGCATACTCTACCTCCCTCCAAGATCAACTGAGTCACCAGCGGAGCAATATAGACCAAGTCATGGCCCAGATCGGTCTCAGCTCTTCGCTAGTGATGCGTATCACCCACTGGCTTGATAACTGTTCGTGAAGGTTAGATAAATCCTTGTTCATGTTTTTTGTTTGATGAGCTATATATGTACAGATGGTTTTCCTTTGTTTTTCCAATATAAGGCTTGGTAGTGCTATTCTCAGCTGTGTCAGCGGTGATCCACATTGAATAAGCCCATGAACAGCCCCTCACGTCTGTCGAAGACTATTCTAAGGCCTGCCACTGGAACGAATATTTACTGTGTTGGTGGGCACCTTCACAAGGCATATATATAGAGCCTTAGAGGTCTAAGTAGCCAAAACTGATTGTGCAGCTGAAGCTACCCCGAAACGCGGGCTTGGCTGTACGAGACGTTGAGGCAGTTCGTCAGATGCTGGTCAGTGGTGTCACGGCTCTGAAATAAGCTGACAGTCTACAGGTTGAGGTTCGGGGTTTGTCTGTGTCGCCCAGGTGTTACCACAGTACACACCTTTTGAAACACGCTGTTGGATGATAATAGATCTCCTGTTCATCAGCACGCGGACTTTATGCTCCTCATCCATGTCTCTCTTCCCCTTCCTCAACACTATTGGCGATGCCACTCATGAGGAGCTTGACAAACAGGTGAACGACCGCGTTGGAAGTATCGTTGAAAAGCTGAGACACTCGGACTACGTTGTACTTCTTGGGGCCTTCATATATGAAACCTAGGATACCAAATGGGAAGTATTCCTCACAGCGCTAGCACCGGTCAGCTATATGGAACGACGGATCGTATCGTGACATTCGAAACTTGGGTCAGTATAGGTCAGTATAGTTCCCTCTCCGTTTTCTCCGTTAACCTGTTCTCAGAAGTACTTCAAGCACCTAGACCGTCAACCAAAGTTCAGAATTATCCGTTCGCTTACTAATCACCGAAGTGGAAGGCTTGCAATGGCTGTATGATGCCATTTGCCTCGGCAGGCTGCATCAACTATGATATATGATGGGATGGGAACTGGGCCGCATTGCCATGTACAGAGGATCCGTCATCGTATCACAGCTCTTTCGCTTCAAGTCCTCGCATTGGTTCTTATACATTTCGTAGTCTGTGTAGATGAGCGAGTACAAGAGTCGCCCTTGTCAATGCCATCCCACAGGAGAAAGACGAGACTTGCGGTTTGATCCTATGACAATACTACTTAATGCCAACTGTTTTAAGACCAAGTGGCCGCGGAAATCGAACCACCTGGACTATCTACCACTCAGTGTAGGTATGGTCGCTGCAGAAGGTGTCGTTGCACTATCAGCTGATGGGAAATATCATAAAAATCGGCGCTCACAGCTGCTCTCGTGGCAAGGTCCTTTGTGCTATGTTGGGGGGAGGTTGTATGTAGATGTACGTACCTTTCACGGTCGCCAGCGACCCAACATCGCTAGTGTGTAGTTGCGGCGTCAATGATGGAAACCATTTGAACAGGCCCCATGATGGTGGGTGGGAAGAGTAAGTGGATGCGGCAGGGAACATTCGACGCAATTGTCGAAATAAAAAAAATGCCAGTGAAGAGGTGCGAGAACAGACACAGGTAGGCACGCTGGCCGTCTGCGGGTAAGGCCTTCGTATTGGTGAACAGAAACTAATGCCATAATGAACACGGACGACGGACAAGGTACTCCAGTGACATGACTTCATAAATAAGCGGCTAGTTTCAAGTGTACATGCTTACAAACCGAACTCCGTTTTTTTCCATTATAAAATATAATAAACTACTTACCTCGCTGCAGCCCGCGCGTATGCAGTCCTCTGCACGCAATGCAACGTACCTTGGTATCCGGGCTTTCTTCAAACGGCTAGCCAAGAAGCAGACCAGCCATTCAACACAACTATCCACTGCCGCCTTTGCATCCCGTCCAGCAACCGCGGTTCAGAGACAGTCGGAACATGAGCTGCCCCTAGAAGCGTACTTCTCTGAAGGTTCCCCCCTCACACCGTCAATTCGTTTCGACTGGAGGCTACGAGCATCGTCCAGATCCAACGGACAACTCCTTGCCCAAACATCTCACCAGCCGCAGGGCACACACAAAGGCTACATCAAGCGCATTGCCCCTCCACGCGTTCAGGTACAACCAGGAGACGCGTATTTTGAAGAAATCCAGGCTTACGAGGCACGGTATGTCCTTACTTGAACGTCGAGTGAGTTTGCAATTCATTGCAAACCCCACAGCTTTCTACCTTTATTAGAAGCAGAACGAGATGAGGGTGAATCCGTCCTGAAAGAACGTCTAGCGACTTGGTCGCTTCCGCGGTTACGAGAAGAGGGATACTGTCTCACAGGCCTATCTGCCTTCTGGTTGGATACCCCACACTTCGGGCGCCCTGTCGCGTGTTTTACTCAAGGACCTGGTTTAATTTTCCCCGAACACAGATTCCAGTCAGCGTCCTCTTAATTAATTTTTCCTACCGCACTGACGGTACACCACAGGAACGGTACGCAAGTACTCGTCTCTCGCCTAGACCCTCTTCAAGAGGTTCCATACCGCGGCAGCGTCATGTCTTCCACGTCATCTCAGATAAGAATCGCGTTTGAGGACAAATTCGACCTTGACAACGGCCTCTGGAGGATTGATGTGGGTATCTCTAATATCGTCTTCGATAGAATGCGCAAGGCTATCGCACAACTCCATCAAGAACCCGCCGCTCAAGAAGTACACTCGGCGCCAGATGAACAGTACATCCTGCAAGGCACGTATCTGCGTGACGTGTTGCTACGTAGCTTTTCTCTGGAGTCGGCATCGCTGCACCAGCCCCTACAAGCTCCGGACGAAGTTGCGTACGTCCCTCGTGAGACACTCGAGCACGAAAGCCGAGAACTACGCGATCACGGCGGCCCTTTCAAGGACGATATGAGGATCCAAAGTTGGGCCAGAAGGTATGCCCGCCAGGACTCTATTAAGATCGACGGAGATCCACCATTGGATGCTCTAAATCCGACCCAAATCCGCGCTATTGCGACGATGCTCGGCGAAAGAATTTGCCTGGTTCAAGGCGTAAGGTCGTCGTTCTTGTTTCGCGATACGCCAACTTACTGGTCTCTATTTTCTCGGTTGTTTTAGCCACCTGGGACGGGGAAAACCAAAACTATCATTGAGGCGGTCAAACTCCTAAAGGTATTCCAGTCCTTCTTGTTATGACCCGGTCGTTGGGATGTTCTTTTCGTTTCTAGGTTCATTTCGAAGTCCATCATCCCATACTTGTTTGCACATACACCAACGTAGCAGTGGACAACCTCGTAGAAGGTTTCGCCGCGGCCGGACTGAAACCTTTGCGCGTTGGCTTCGGCGCCAAAGTCAAGTCCAGCCTTGGCGAATACACCCTCGACCACCAGCTTGAGAAGCATCCACTGAAACCCAAGGTTGACAAACTTGCTGAAGAAGAGACTTCACTGGAGAAGAGGCGGGCACAACTTGAGAAGAAAATTAAAGATGTGCAAAAAGAGGGGAGGGCAGGCTCTTCGGATCGACTGGAACGCATGACATCGGCTTTGTCGATGCTGGAAAGGCAATCGATGTCTATCAGGTCCAAGCTGTTCGCAATGCACCAGGAGATGCTCCGAGACGTCACCTCGGCAGCGGACGTGGTAAGTCTTCCGTACCTAGCATTGACATCTTGTGTCTGATTTGTTGCAAGATATGCACGACTTGCATTACTTCGGCGAGTGCAGCACTAAACGTGCTCGACTTCCCTGTCGTGTTCCTAGACGAGGCATCCATGTCGACTGAGCCTGCGTCATTGATTCCACTGATGAGAGGAGTAAATCCACCGTACTATTGTTGATATTCTCTCTGACCGAACGTCGAAGTCTCGACATGTCAGCCTGATTGGAGACCACAAGCAATTGCCACCTATCATTGCAAGTCGCGAGGCGAAAATGAAGGGACTTGGCACGAGTCTATTCGAGAGGTTGACTGAGGAAGGAGGTAAGTGCGGTTTCCACATAGTGTTAACGTCATTTTTGACACTTTCTCGTTGCAGTGGTACCGTCTATCATGCTAGATGTGCAGTACAGAATGCATCCAACCATCTCTCACTTTCCTTCGCTGGAATTCTACAACATGTCGCTGCAAGATGGCACCGTCGACGCAGCTGGGAACGTGTCGCCTGACCTCCATCCCCCTCTGTCGAGTCACCTGGAAGTGGACATGTTGACTGGACACCGACCTTCAGTCGTTTTCCTGGATCATGGCGGTTCCGAGACGGCCAAGGACCGTAGTAGGGTCAACTGGCCTGAAGCACATATCGTATGTAGCGTCATCGAGGACCTCTTGCTCCGCAACGAGGTATGTAATTCTGTGCCGGCATTTCAACCCTCGTTGATTCGAGACCGAGAAGCACCTTCGGGGAAAGAACATCGGTGTTATTGCGCCATACGCAGCTCAGATATCTTTGCTCACGCGCTTGCTAAACACCGACGCCAAGTATCGTAAACGGTTTTTGGCTACGCTCGGGGATCACCGGGCTATGCAATTGTCTGATATCGAGGTGAAGACGGTGGATGGGTTCGAAGGTAGGGAGAAAGACGTGATCATATTTTCTACGGTGCGAAATAACAACACTGGCTACATCGGCTTCTTGGCGGATAGAAGGCGGCTTAACGTTGGGCTGACACGAGCGAAGCGCGGGTTATTTATTGTTGGAAGCATCAACACACTCGGGCACGGAAAGATGGCCAAGGGACACAGCGGTGAGAACTCAGTTCGCGTAGGAAGGGGTGCAGAGACATGGAAGCGATATACAGAGTATTTGGTGGAGCAACGGATGGTGTTGCAGCTTACTGGGACACGGCTACACAAAGTGTTGTACGGGAACTTGCCAAGCACGAGTCCTCCAAGCGAATACACTGCCTTCTGACAGCCCCACAAATTGCAACGCCAGAGTGACATGAAGTGTTCTTACTGTTCGTTTGGCGTGTGACATTATTGTCAGGGGCGATGCCGGACAGGAACGCCCACTATGTATGCCGACTCGGAATTCGGTCTTGGCCAAGCTCTGACCGGGTACTTCTCAGGCAACGAAATCACGTCAAACGAGCATCATCCTGTCTATTTTCATGCGGTAGTAGCCATCCGCGACGTCGGGTCCCACAGTGAGACTGTTCATTGGCATCGGATGAAATTTTTTCCTGCACATATCGTTGGCGGTGACGACGTCATGGACCAACAAGGTAGGTGGATATTGCCTTATGCCGAATGGAAAATCAAGCAATATCCAGCTATCTAGCGGTAGTGGACGCTCGTAGGCTGCGTGCAGGCCGTGCCCGTGAACCGTTCGACCTCGCCAAGGGTCCGATCGTCCGAGCTCAATAATATCACTGTAACTGTTTCCCTCACTCATTTTATTGCATGAAGGGCCAGGAGGTAAGTATGTGTCAGAAAGAACGTGGAAAGCTGTTCGGACGAAATAACATGAATCTCCTTATGAGCAAAAAGAACCCGGTTTGATTTTGCATGCCCGTCCGCTCTAACCCCAAGATGGCTGTAGTAGGTGGGCACGTATCAGTATACTATACGTTTGCTGGCGACGTTATGGTGTATAAAAAAACGTATACATGTACACACGATGGCTGTGAGGCAGCACTAGTAGGCCAACCTGTTGGGGGGATATTCGGGTGCGAGGGGTCGGTGTTTTTGGTGGGAAGAAGCCAAGTTGTTTCCCTGCCCCACGGTCGCTGAGGATCCCAACGAGAACGACGACGACCTATCTGGCAGAACGTATTTGAGAATACCGAAAAGTCAGCTCCTGAGAAGTCATGATCTTTGTGAGCTGGATCCAAGCTGTTTTTTTCCCTTCCGCCGAGGGAATGCCACGTGGAGATCGGCCGCTTGACAACAACATATCCAGAATCCTGGCAGTGTGAATTTGTTGTCAGACCGCACCGGCACTGTTGTAATCGGTAACGAAAGAAAATGACCAACTTATCGATCGGTACCAGCCAGACTCAAAAGCAAACCCGGGGGTGTAACTTTCTCCCCCAAGACTATACTCCACGGCAGGGGCACATCGTCGAGCGCTTGAGGACCCTCTGTACACAGCGTGTGGTTCAGGCAACCTTCCCTCTATTTCCGTGTTTACGCAGTGCTTCTATATTCTCAGAAGAACTGCCGGGTTCGAATTGGGTCTGTCGACGATCTAGCATCACGGCTGCTGCAAATCTGCGCGCCTCCCTGTCCTGACGACCAATTCAACTTGCCCGCGTCCTCGGCGTCACGTCAGGACATCCCCGACCACCATTCAAATAAGGGCCACGTTGTTCCAGTCGGGACCACCCATCCTTACTCGCGATACCACTTCCCATGTCTGTCTCTGCTGCTGCCAGTTTTCGTCCGTATGACCGACTCCGACAGCACCGCGAATTCTTGTCCTATGCCAACACCTCCCTCGTGACCCGAGACGAACTCGCCATGGCCATGGAGTCTCTCCCAGTGCCTCTCATATCCGTGTCGTCCTTTTCCAACGAGGGGACCGTCGTTCCCAGTGCTGGAAACGATTTTGACGTCGTGGCGTCATCGTCGTCAAGTGTTCAGTCTCCCTCGTGCTTTCCCGGTACTTCTGCTCAGACTACTCACTATCGAGCACTGTACGAGTCATTCGTGTCGACCCGATCGCGTGTGGTGCAGGTGAGAGGGTGTCCGACGTCGCCGTGCATTAGCTGATCACGCGAGAAGATACGCAAAGCACCCCACGTGTCGTTGCTGTCCCTCGTCTCGTTTCTGGAGTCGCTACGCGAAGAGGTAAGTTTGCCATCACGAAAAACCGTCCCTCGATGCCTATCGTTTATCACGACAGCATCACTGCGGTTTCACGCCAAGAGCACAGCCTTTGTCGATGTGGACGACCAACGAACGTGATGATCCAGACGATAGCTGGATCGTGTTCAGGACCCACGATGAGGTAAGCACATTATCCTTTTTTGGTCTCAGTTGCCACGTGGCCGGCACCCTATTTCCTTTGCGGGAGTCAGCGAGTCTTGGGTGCTGTCAGTCTCATTTATGAGGGGCTGTAGCAACAGGCTTTAATTTTTACCTTGTGGCTCTGGGAAGTGACACACATAAATGATTAATGCATTTGCTCACAGGCTCGCGCATTTCTGTCGCTTTCTTATCCCTCAATCGCCATTCTTCCCGCACTCGAAGCTGACCTGCAGCTGCTAGAGAGGTTTTGGCGCGCCAACGCTGGTCACAAGGTACCTTAGCCATACTGCTGCCTTTGGCATGCAGCGCAAGTTGCTGACACTATCTCCAGCTCTACAGCTACCGCGATCACCAGCTTCGCATGTCCCTATCTACCCCCGACCTTCACAGACGCGCAACCCTAGCGCAATCTTCCCCTTCCGCGTTCAACGTTCCTGTAACTCATGCAGAGGATTTTACCTTGTCCAGCAACCCCCCGAACCCAAGAACAACGTTCAGGTCGGGAGATTGGATGTCAGTGAGATTTCTCATTATTTGCATTTTCCTCGGGGGTCGCCGCTCCATGGTCCAATTTCAATTGATGTCCGATCATATCTCAGCGGCGAATACCGTCACCCTTGCGGGGGAATTATTTGCAATTTTAGAGGTGTTCGGCAGTTCCTGACCAGCCCATTTCTTCCAACAGATGTAGTTCACCCAGCTGTGCCGCCCACAACTTTGGGTGAGTGTCGGAGTCATTTGTACCCCCCCCCACTTCAACTTGCGAAAAATTTGCTGTTTTTTGACTGGTTCTGGACACCGATTATGGCATGTATGAGATATGGGTCACCGTGTCAGCGTCATCACCCGTCATTCTTCTGCTTTAATTTGCAAATTACTCCACCCCTCCTATGTCCACTTATCTTCAGGGATCGTCCCTGTTACGGACGTGTTGTTTCGTTCTTCCCTCGTTTCTTCTGATATCAATCACTTCCTGGACATGGTTCTGACGGACTCGTTCCCTTGCATGATTTTGCACAGACGAAATTTGGCGTGCAGAGGATGCGGATGCCCACGCTCGGAAAATCAGGTTACTTCTATGCATCGTCAAGGACCTGCAACATTGCCCTCCACACGTTTCCCTTCCTCTCCTCGGTTTATTGGTTCCGTCAACTCGCCATCTTCTTACGCTCCACCATCGATACCTAATACCACTTCTGGACCAAATTACCCCAGTGTTTCGCAAGGCACAAGGCATTTATCTCCTTCACTTCCCGGTTTGACCAACGTCAAGTCACCCTCACCATCTCACCCTCTTCTTACACCTTCCGGGCGTGCTTTTGCTGTCGGCGGAAAAGTTCAGAATGTGTCTAGCGACCCCCTTATCCCTTGTGTCATTTTTTGGCCAGATAATGAACCTTTCCCTGAGCAGGGACAGATACGGCCTAGCCATCTTTCAGGGATGCAAGTATGTGACCATTCTTTGTTATTCGTTAGGCGCTGCTGCTTACGTCTGCGACCAGCAACCACCCATCCTCAACACTGGCAACCGGGGACCCATTGAGCATCAACCAGGCGATTGGATTTGTCTGAAGTGTAATTATCTGAATTGGCGCAGACGCAAAGTCTGCCAGACCTGTTTCCCCTGTGAGTTTGTGGTACCACGGGTAAAATAATTCCGTGTCCTCATGCGTGCGAGATAGATGCGGAAGGCAACGGGGATTCCATCTCGGCTGCGGTGCAAGCGGAGCGAATTCATCTCTTAACTTCCCTCCTCGCGCGAAACCAACTGTCGCTTCATCAACCGTGTTCTCCAGAAGTACCCCCCCAAGCTGTGGCATCCATCCAGCCTCAGCGTTCTCCTGTGGATAGGTCCCAGTCGCTGCAGGTTCCCCCCCGCCCCCGCTCCCAGCTTGATGTCGGTGCGCGATATCCTGATTCCCAGTTCATATACGAGACTTCGGGTCCCCGTTCTTCCTCTTCGACATCTTCATTTCCAAGCATGAAAGATCTTGGAGATGATCTCCCATTCCCATCTGATGCGCCAAATCTCTTACCCTCTTTCTTGCAAGATATTGTGCAGTCGCCCACGTTATCCCCTACCTCGACTTCCTCTGCAGAGTTGTCGATTGAAGAATACGAAGATAATTCCCCTTCTTCGCACCGGTCTTCCCTTGCACGCGATCGCCTAGTGTTGAACGACGACTCTGTCTCCCATTCGCCTCTTGGCAACATATGGAAGCTTAACGACGAAGAAACGAAAGGCGGGGCCGCCGTTGCCCTGCCAACTCACGAAGATCTGGTTGGAAGCAGGAACAGCAGTCGGGAGTTTTGACGTTCTCAAGGAGGTATCTGGATACGGGACTGGTATTATTTTTTTTCCCCTACTTTTTCTGTGTTGTCGGTGTACGGTTTGTCTTATATGTAGGGCTTTGTTTCAACGACTCCTTCTGCTGTTTCGTTGTTGGCCAGACTAGCATACGTCCATAGCTCGGGTAAATTATTTGTTAGGTGCTTCATCATAACGGTTGCAACACGTCGGGTATCCATGTACACCTTTTGTTACTTAGAATGCAGTGGTTCTGTGAAATATTCTAGTATGTTGGTGGCATTTCCCCCCTGTCATTGATCGTCGTCCCTCATGAAGTCAGAGATCGTCATCCAAGTACGCCTGCAGCCACGATCGGCCGCTGTCAATCTCCTGTCTCAACAGATCCCCCAAGGCGAACCTCGGGGCTCTAATCTCCTTAGGTCTATTCGCGCTGCACTCAATGGCTCCTGCACCCGACGGCGTTGCCTCGACATACGCGCCTTGCTTCACGGACGGGTCCGATTCGTGGGTGGAGCAGGAACTCTCCTGGAACAATCGTTGCGTAGTCTTGAGTCATGGAGGGGTGATACGCCGCAAGTGGGATTTCGTGGAGGAGGAACAGAGCATTCAATACGCGTGTCTAGGACGCTTCGCGCACAGTACCGAGGCCACTGGACCCGTGCACGGAAGTGCTCACTACACGACCTCCAAAGAAGAGTACACGCACACTGGACCAGCAGGGGACGCGCTGTTTGGGCCATTCCACGCCATCAACGAGGACAAGCTCAAGAATGAACTCGCTCAAGAAGTCGTCCCGGCGGTGTTTGTGTTCCTCCGGAGCATAGGCAAGGTCTTCTTATCTACAGGAGTGGACTACACGTTCTCTCTGCCATTTCTCGTTCGGAAGGCGTGGCCGCTGTATCCTCACGGCGTCCTGATCCAGCGCGTTCTCGAGCCGGCAGAGATCGAAGAAGCTCGTTTCACAGGAGACACGCTCCTTCCGACAATCTTCTCAATTACGAATGCTTTCGCGGAACCTGCTGCTATCGGAATTACTGCAGGTATTGTGGGAGGGCGCGGTGACACCCCGATCTCGCTTTCTGATGAGGATGAACAGTGTTCCAAGCCCCTCGCAGCTGTCTCCGCTTCTGAAGAGGTTGTCTGGGTGTCGACACATAATTCTAATATTGACGTTCTGATAACGTTTAACGAGGAGATAAGACAACTCGTGGTCTGGCGATACACTTATGTGAAACCGAAGGGCATATTCGACCCTATCGAGCATGGCAGAACGAAGGCCTCCTTCTGGGTACAGAGGCTGGCTACACGCCCTCTCACGAAGCTCCCGTAAGTTCCCTTTGTGTGCGTATTCCTCAGGAACGTAATCATCCAATGGCATCAGGGGTCGGTGGATGGAAGGCTTTTCTGCTGCTCTCTTTGACCAAAGGCACGATGGTTCGGAGTTCCGCACCCTCCTGACTATCTGCATCCCAGGTACACAAGCGCTCGTGTATGCTTTACCAGTTGACGAGGCCGGGCAATGTCTTCATGCAAACTATTTGACAACTATTGACGCCACCTCTGTCACCCCCATACGTTCCACTCGAGCGGAAACGTGGGACCTGTTGGTTGTCAGATCTGGAGGGACCGTCTCTATTCTTACGCACGGTCTCTATGATTTACCTATTCAACTGTGTCTATCCACATCTCGCAGCGTCCAAACACAAGGTGCAGGTCAATTATCTGGCGTGGAGGTCAACAACATAGTAGCAGCAAAGTGGGAATGCATATCTTCGGTGACCTTAATATGTTCTGGCGGAGAAAGCTATCGCGGCAGGTTCGATATGTTACCTCAAGATCCTCTGGTATATCAGGCTCTGCGGGTCCTTGCCCTAGTTCTTCCAAAACAAGAAGCATTTGATGTGCATCGTAAATTTCTGGAAGCGTGGACTCCGCATTACTTTTGGACTTCTTCGAACATGGAATTTCATGCACTATCAGTTGCGATATCTTTCGTGTTGCAGCTCAAACCAGTGTACCCACTCAAGGATGACAAACCGCCTTCCACACCCTGGGACAAGTTTTGTCACCTTGCTGCTGACTCCCGGTCTTTCACAGACGATCCCGCTCTTCAGCGACTGAAGTTACCTGTTTCTCCAATCTCTCGACAGTATTTTTTGTTCACGCTACAACCAAACCCACTGTTGGCTCCCGTACTGTATGCGTTGCACATGCTTGCAGAAGACCTTCGCTTGGCGGTCCATCGTCATGATTCTCTTCTACTCCTCGTACCGTTGGTCTGCCAGATTGCTCACATCACACGACCTGAATGGGTCGACTATTGGAAACGGTTATGTCCTAACATCATGCCAGCTTGGCCCTCACCATCTACAGTTCGTAAGTGATGGTGGGTCAGTGGGCTTTCAATTGTGGCTGACGTCCATTGTAGGTGCCGACACACTGGACGATCGTATCCCCGTGTGGCCGCCTGATATGACGGCCGTGTTGTATGGGAGACTCAGCAATCCCGACTGGAAGTTCTTGCCATACGAGAGCACTCGATTGGCATCACTTTTCGATATCCAGCCGTCGTTTGCCTTTGGGGATGCTGAACCTTTACTGACGCTACAGCGTGTCACCACCGCGTACTTGTGTCTTGCAGGCGATTCGGTAGCATCTACCCAGAGACGAGCGCAGTTGACGGTAGAGACGCTGATTCAGACGTGGGGAACAGCAAAGAAAGGCCTTCGTTTCCTAGATAGCCTACCTCTAGGTATTGCAGCACCCCTTCGCGAGGCTATTCGAACTTGCCAGCTCTCACCACCTGGTAACTGGCGATCGGAACACTATGAATTGGTCGGTCGTCAGGATTTGGCTTTCAGCGTTGCCGAGGTCCAGCCGGTACACTTCCAGCAAGGATTGTACCAGTCTCCCGAAACTTACATGGTAAGTTTGGTTCAAGCAACGTGCCACTCGTAGTCTCATTCGCTTGCAGAATTCACACCATCGGGTCACCATAAGTAATCTTGTCGATCAAGCCAAATCTGCGAGTAATGGTGAAATCGACGTTGTTTCCGGTGTGGAGCTGGATTTGAATGGTTTTTCGAAAATTCGATTTGGCCAGGACCGGCGGTTAGAGGAGGTTGCTCGTATGCTCTGCTCGTCTTCTGTAGCATCTGCGCGCCTCGTGGAGCGACCGGACCTCAAGTGCGTTGATGCCTTGTTACAGGGGTTATTCGCTAATCCACTCTTGCAGTGAGCATGACCAAGCGAAGGAACAGCAGCACCAGGTCGTGCGACTTGCGGAGCGGACACTAGCTTTGCCTTACGGTAGAGCTATGTTCACGTTCGGCACCGTGCAAACGGTCACTCGCGAAGCCTATGTGATCCCCAAGATGGAGTTTTCGGTCCGAATCCAGCCCTCTAACGTGATTGCGACACCAGAACCTGGCAAGATACCGCTGGAATGCACTAACTGGGGAGAGTTTCACAATGGCGTTGCTGCTGGTCTACGAATTGGTCCTGGCGCTCGTGGAGTGGAAAGCTCGTGGATCGCTTTCAACAAACCTTCCGAGTTGACACCTCAACACGCGGGGTTCTTGTTTGGCCTTGGACTCATAGGCCACTTGAAAGAGATGTTAACATGGCATACATTCGGCTATCTGACACCAAAACATGATTTCACGTCCATTGGCGTTCTGCTTGGGCTCTCCGCCGCTAATGTTGGGAGCGGAAACAAGCACGTTACAAAGCTGCTTGCCGTCCACACACCAGCACTCCTCCCGACGCCTACCATTGACCTCAACGTCTCTCTCATGACTCAAGCTGCTGGCTTGGCTGGTGTTGGTATTCTCTATCTGGGCACAAAGAACAGGCGTATGGCGGAAGTCTGTTTGCATCAGATAAGCCGCAAGGATCTCGTTCAGCCTGATCTTAGTAACGAACATCGGGAAGCATACACGTATGCAGCTGCCCTTGCACTCGGGATGATCATGCTCGGTCAGGGCTCATCCACGCCGGCCGACACAGCCTGTCTTCATCGATTGCGTGTGTTGGTGCACGGTGAAGTCAAATCTCTAGCAGGCACCGGGTCTCGTCCCACTTTCGACAGTAATATCACCTCACCGGCAGCGACGATGGCGTTGGGCCTCATGTACTTAAAAACCGGGCGAAGAGACGTGGCAGACATACTCGAAATCCCCAGTACGATCATAGAGTTGAACCGCATCCAACCAAGTTTCTTGTTGATGCGTACGATCGCGAGGTCCCTGATTATGTGGGATGCGATCGGATCGACGGAGGAATGGGTACTGACGCAAGTTCCGGCACCAATAATGGAGGCAATGCAAGAACATATGCTCGCCAAGAAGGTAGCTGATGATGCCATTCAACTTGCCTACTACAACATTCTGGCTGGTTGTTGTTTCGTCGTGGGGCTCAAGTATGCTGGCACGGCACGGCATGAAGCGTACATGATGTTGTCGCACTTTTTCGATAGTTTTAGTAGGTTTGTTGCCGCCAATGGTAGGTTCATCCTTATTTTGTGTACGCTCTTGTCTGATGAGTGTGCAGGCGTCGCCTTCGATCATAAAATTAAGCGTTCTGCCGTTCGGGAAGGTCTGAACTTGGTTTCCATAGCGTTGTGCATGGTCATGGCTGGCACGGGTGAAGTCTCCTGCTTGCGACGACTAAGGTATGCCTACGGAATGTACCATCAAGCCTTCAGGTACGGGGTCCATGTTGCATCCCACCTCTCTCTTGGTCTACTTTTTCTTGGGGCCGGTCGATTCACACTGGGTACATCCAACGCCGCCATAGCCTCCCTGGTTACCGCATTCTTCCCTCGTTTCCACCATGTCTCATCGGACAACAAGAGTTATCTCCAAGCCCTCAGGCACCTGTGGGTCCTTGCAGTCGAGCCGCGATGTCTCGTTGCGCGGGATGTCAATACACGTGAAGCAGTTTATCTCCCGGTCAAGATTACCACTCGAGAAGGCAACGAGAATGGCTTTTCGCAGCTGATTTCTCCTACACTTATCCCAGACTTTGGTAAGCTACTGTCCGTGCGGGTAGATACCCCGCGCTACTGGCCTTTCTTCGTGGACTTGGAAAACTCCCCGGAGCAAAAGAAGAACCTTCTGAAGAATCAAACGTTGCACGTGAAACGTCGGACAGCATTTCTCAGCTATACAGAAGACCCCAGAGGTAGCCGAAGCCTGTTCGTACGGTCAGGGTCTTCAGCGGGAGATGCAGCCACCCTCGATTTCCCCCAACTCACTGACGCGAAAACCCATCCTGCGAGCGACCTAACTCACTTCATCTCTTCCTTTTCAAACGACACGCTGTTTCTTGCTTTTGCGGATTACTTCTCACGGGACGACGGTGAGACGCACGCGGAGAGGATATTTCACGCGTACTGTCATGCTGTCTTGCTGGATAGTATCCTGCAAGATAAAATGGAGACATTACAATCGCACCTCGCGCTCTACCAGTATCGCACCCAGCCGGAGTCCGCAGCGCACTTCCACCTTCGTTTGCAGGACCTCAGGTTCGCAGCTGACTTTTACAGCAAGGTTTTCGAACGTCGCTTCTGCGGTCGGGCAGAGCATAATACCAGATCTCCTCTCATCCGTGAGAATACTGTTTCTGGTGCTCTGCAAGCGCTGGACAAGCGCCTTGGTGAGCTCGCATCTCAACCGAAATTCAATAAAGTTTTCGCCCGTTATGCTCGAGGTGAGACTATTGGAGATGCAGAAGATTTCGATTGTCCTGGAGAGCTCTCCCGGTGTCTCGCTTGGTACCTTTTGAGGAACGGCGTTCCTTCCGCTTCTCTACTGGTAATTCTGCGACAGCTAGCCAGGGATGCTTACGCCCAGTCTGTTTCACGATCCCCTCCAGAAGGCACTGCGGACGTGAAGGGGCTCGATGTAGGCATTAAGGAGGTGTTGCGTGGGACGGGGACTAAAATGATAAACGCATTCGGATCCGGTTGGTCGGGTACCTCGCTCGACCGTGTTATCGACGCGTGGCAGGGTGTTTCATGAACTGTCGCATTATTATCTCATTCGTTTACATCAGCCATGCGTTTACGGCCCTCCTGAAGTGTTCTGATTGACCGTGTCAGTACATATGTACAGAAGCATAATAGAAAACAAAGTGCAATCCTAACTCCAGTGTGCCACAGCCATCCGTTTTGCGTGCAACTAACTTACTCTATGAGAAATCCAGTACAATAAAAGGTACACAATCCAACAGATAAAAAGTTGTTTCTCAGGGAGAGGGAGGAGTGGAGCGCTGGAAGCCGGCAGGTCTCTGCAAACCCTGTTCTATCAAGAAGGTGCGGCGTTGACCAACAGCCTATGTTCAACGTCAGAAATCGGGTGATATGTTCATTGAGAAACGAATGGACAAACCTCGTTGAGGCGGTCAAGCATGCCAACTGTCGTCTCCCAGTCAACGCAGGCGTCAGTAATACTGACACCATGCTTGAGGCCACTTGGGCCCTCAGCAGGAACATCTTGGCGACCAGCATTGATGTGGGACTCGATCATAACACCTGTGATATTTCTGTCGCCTGCAACAAGTTGTTGGCAAATATCGTCAACAACCTTCGGTTGGTTGTTGTGGTTCTTTTGAGAATTGCCATCTGTTCGCTAACGTGTCAGTACTGAATGGAGAAATGGAAGGAACGATGACACCCACGGCTACAATCAATCATGACGGAAGGGTGATTTGCGGGACGTGCCTTCTCGATGGACTTGACAGCCGCCCGGACATGTTCGGATGCATAGTTGGGGCCCTTGGAACCCCCGCGCAGGATGACATGGACATCCTGGTTACCCCTCGTCTTGACGATGGCTGCCAGGCCCTGCTCGGTAACACCCATGAAAGCGTGTGGGTTGGAACTCGAACGCATAGCGTCGATTGCAACAGTGACGCTAGAGAGACAGTTAGGAGGGTGTCTCGTAGCGTTGGTAAGCATCTCACCTTCCGTCAGTGCCGTTCTTGAAGCCAATGGGGAAGGAGATACCGGAAGCAAGTTCACGGTGAAGTTGAGACTCGGTAGTGCGTGCACCGATAGCACCCCAGGAAGTGACTATGCATCCAATTACGTGAGAAGGCCTAGGAGCGGTAAGGCAACCAGCATTACTTACGATCGGAAATATACTGAGGAGAAATGGTATCGAGTAACTCGGAGCCGACGGGAACGCCGAGATCTGTCAGATCACAAAGCAACTTCCGAGCAATCCGCAATCCTTTGTTTATCTGGAAAGAGCCATCGAGGTCCTGCGGAAAAAGTTTTAGACCCAGATATACCTGAGGAAAGACCATAGCGCACGGGGTCGTTAATCAAGCCCTTCCAGCCAACGGTGGTCCGAGGTTTCTGTCCGGGACATCATTTCAGAAATCTGCAGAGCGATGCAACAAGGACAGAACGTACTTCGCTAAAGACAGGCATTAGCAAGGTAAGTATCACGTGATCAATAAGATGACTCACAAGTAAGCGCGCATGATGATCAAGAGGTTGTCCCAGGTAGGGATTTTGTCTCTGAGGAGACGAGCGTACTCCATGGCCTGCTCGGGGGAATGGATTGAACAGGGACCGACGACGACGAGTACTCTCTCATCCTGGCCAGCAAGAATGCGAGCAGCGTGGTACCGAGCGGAGGCAATAGTCATCCTAGAAACCTCCGAAGGAGTGATTTCGTGCAGGAGCAAGGCAGGTTGGACGAGGGGGTCATACTAAGTGTGCGTGTGATGTCGTTCAGTATTGGCAGACGAGGTCATTACGCTGCATGACTTACACCGATGACACGCCTGTCCTGAATGAACTGTTGGATTTGCTTGACGTCTTCGGGAACGGGGGTGATGTTGTACATGGTCGTGGTAGAGAGAGAACGATTCAGAAATTCAACTGTTTGTGGAGAAACAGCCCTTGTGCTATGTGGTGATCCTTTATATACCTGGTCAAGCCACCTCTTACTTAAAATCCCAATTGATGTAACATAATAATATTTTTTTCATATTTTTATTAGAGTGCTGTCAGTTTCCTTTTCTGGCCTCGCTGAATTAGTAGCGTACGTGCGTGCCACGAATCGCCCTGCAGCCGCTCTGATGGCCACTGCCGCTAATAACAACAGACAAGATGCGCTTGTTACGCTGAATCCTGTCCCAGGCTTCTGTGTCAAATCCAGAGCCACCAATGACACAGTGGTGCATGCGTCGATCGCTAACGTCTCGTCGGATGCCCAGGTTAACCGAGCCTCACACCTGGTCCCGGTCACCAAAGGCCTCAAGATCTTCGTAAACATAGCATGGGATTCAAACGTGCCCCCCCCTCCACAGGGAAGCGAGGAGGCGGTACAACATGCCATGCGAGGCCTCCATATCGATGAATCTAATCCAGACAACTGGTTCGTCCCACTGGTCGTCTCCGACGCCCGCAGCGACTCCGACAAAGGTCGGTGTTACTGCTCCTCACTTTTTCTTGATACATACATGACGACCCGCCAACTCTATCTCCACTTTCCATGCCGACTACCGGCTCTGTGCCCACGCTCATTGCATTTCCACAGCCGGTCAGCCCGCCATCGTCTTTGACGCGGTATTCAGCCCCTCCATCAAATCCCGCACTTCCAAAGATGCTGATTTCAAGTATTCATCATTGGTGTGTACATAAATCACACTACCTATTCTCTCGTCCCAATCTTCGCTTCAGAACTCGCCTTCCAGCGCATCGAAGCACAGACAACCATTATCCTTTCTCGGCAGATTGGTACGCCCAACATAGCCTTCAAGGGCAAGCCCCAAACGCCACATGTCACGGTACCCGCATCACTATACCCGCCCGGCCACCCGCCTGCCAAACTCATTCAAGAAATTCCTCCCCACCCTACAGCCGACTCTAGTTTGAAGAGGCAGCCGTTATCAGCTAGTGTTGCCCATAAAATCCCATCGTGGTCTTGGAGTGAAGAAAACTCAAGGTTATGTATCGTAATCCATGTCCCTGCGTTGGTGTGTATCGCTGCCACTACAGGTTTAGCATCTTGTATGACCAGACACCCGATATTTTAATCACACAGACTCCCGCAGCTATCTCTCTTGCCACTCTGGACGTCGAGCCCAGACGTATACTGCTCTCTGTCTCGTCGTTATACAACCTTGACATCGACCTGAATGCTTCAGATGCCGATCTCACTGCCACCTTCGCCAAGGCAGACTCGTTGATGCAAGCTTTGACTTTGAAACGCAAACGAGATCTTGATGTTGATAATGCAAAGGCTGAGTGGCGCGTCGCGGATAAAACGATCGTACTTCACGCCTGATTTGTTATGGCGCTTACACCATTCCGACAAGCCGGATGTTGTTAACACTGCCCCAAAAGCCTCCCTATTCTCGTCGGCAACTACATTGCATCAATTCAAAACCAGCAGTGCCTCGCCTCATTTCTCTCGGACGCACGTTGACGTCGCACGTGGGGAACAGCTCGTACCTTTGCACACTATAACCCTTGAAATACATAACACCTCATTGTAATAGACCCGGCAATTTTCCGACGTTCATGAGTCATGACGACTTCTTCCTCTATTAACCTTCTGACGGCTCCCGGCCGAGGTCGTCACAGTCTATATCGCTTATGACCAACCGAGATAAGTAGACTGCTGTATGTGTATACAGTGCATATTACAATCGACGATGACCTGCCAACCGGCAGCCCCAGTTTCTTCCCTAAAGTGAGTGTGGTCGACTTGGTTTCAACTACTCAGGCAAAGCCATTATCCATGGATCCCTCCGTCGTTGCTGAGAATTGCCCGATTGCCCGTCCCAGTCGGCAATCTACGTAGTACAGTGCTGCAGACGTCTCTCCGGACTGTTCGCTAGCGGTCGTCTCGAACCTTGTCAAAATCTGATATCCAGCCTGTCCGATAGCATTGCACGTTTCCTTATGGATGCCATGAGTTATCCTCACCGGCCTAAGGGTGCCGGAGGCGAACAAACACCGAAGAGTAAGTTACCTTGCACCGAGTCCCAGTACACTACCCCGAACAGAAGGACGCATCCAATGATAAGCTTATGTACTACTACGTATCGCATAGGCAGTAGGCCTATTACCTTCCACCTCATGTAAAACCAAGCGTGCATGCGTTAGTTTCGTCAAGTTCATCGACGGTAAGAGCATGTGTGTACCTGTAATACGCAAGTCTTGGCAGCGTACGGCGCCCGCACAGGAGATCATCGAGCTTGAACACATTCAATGACACAGTGAATCACCGCGACAACTGAATCCGACTCATTACCACAAATTATGATGCCATTGCCTCGGTCAAAAACAAGCCTCTGTAAAGAAGCTACGCTGAAGACGCAGCCGTGATCACGATAGGCTGTATAACAACACCTGGATCGCCTCTGCTCCACCTGAAACTACAATGACACAGGTACCTGTCCCTTCGCTTCACGCTCCCCAAAGATCACTGCTGCAGCTGCTTCTAATGCGGCTGGGGTGTACTCGAAGCTAGCTAAACATGGTTCCTGGATGTCTGGAGCTCCCACCACGTCATAAGGTCCGCAACTGGCTAAAATGATGATGGGTGTGGTACCCCGTTTTTCCTGGAGTAACCTCCGCAAGTAATCAACCTGCCAACCGCTACGATCTGCGTTGCGTGTAACAAATATAATGCCGGAGGCGGTCCGGAGGGCACCGGAAATTTCATCATGAAGCTGTCCCTGTCCATGTGCTGGTAGAGGAGTGTATAAGAGATGCCGCGAGTTCACGCGGCGAGCCACAGATTGTGCGAATGCGAGATAGTAGGACTCCATCGCTGGCGACATAACCAACACCATACCATCATCCTCCCTTATAACTGGGAGGGGACCTCGAATCAATGCGGTCGAGGTGGCGTAGGACTCCGTACTGAGATGTGCATTCTGGATAAGAAGGTCGACGAGGACTTCTTCCTGAAACGGCCCAAAAACATCTGCCCAAGAAGCACCTGCATATGCAAGTTTCAGAGCTGCGATCCGCTGTCCACTTTGCCGGAGTGACTCCAGCGACAAAGAGCCGTTCTCGACAGCCACGTAAGTCTCCTCGATGGCACCCCTTTGCATTTCCATCGTATGACAGATCATGGCAATGTCAGCGCCAGCCTTCAGGGCCATCACGGCACCTGTTTGCGGGGTATATGGGATGGCTACTGCGTTCATCTCCAAGCAGTCGGTCACGATTACCCCATCATAACCCATCTTCTCTCTAAGTAAACCCGTCGTGATCGTTCTGGACAGGGAGCATGGTGTATTGTCTCCGGTAACGAGGGGAAGTGCCATATGACCAGTCATGATCGTTGGAATACCAGATTTGACGAGTGTATGAAAGGGTACGAGCTCTGTTTCCACGAGCTCATCCTCAGTCTTGTTAATCACCGGGAGAGCAAGGTGCGAATCCACATGGGTATCTCCATGTCCAGGAAAGTGCTTTGCGCAGGGGGCGACTTCTCCACGCATCAGGCCACGGCTGACAGCGGAAGCAAATTTTGCCACCTCATCTGGATCTTTTTGCGAAAAGTAATAATACCCCGCCAATTTAGAATTATAAGCGTTAGGTACGCGAATATGTATATACAGCTTACCATCGCCGAAAGATCTGACCCCTAGTAAGCGATCGAACCGACAAAAGACAATGTCGGTACGTGTTCAAGCAGAGGCTGCATATTAGCCTACCTATTACTGGGTTTTTGGGGTTGAGTTGACATCTGCGACCGGGCTGTATGCCCAATTAATACCGGCGAGCCTCATCTCCCGGGCAGTAGCTGTAGAACACTCCTCTGCGATCTCTGGTGAGCCTGTTGCAGCTAGTGCCATCGCACCCGGGCTGTTCAAAAAACGTTCGGATCGGAAACCCATGAGGTGATACCAGGGTTGCCAAGTCCGATGCGGAACTCACAACTGGGTTCCTGCACCATCTGAGGCGGTGGAGCTGGAAAATGCAGAAACGAGACCTGGTGTATCCAGTCGAAAGGTTGAGGGTTCCCAGAGAGTATGAGGGATGGACATCGTGAAGACCGGTGAGTGGTGACGCACCGTTCTCTTGATCGATCCCGATCATGAGTGGGTGTAAGTGACCAGCCTCCTTCGCGAGTTGCTGCAAGCTTTGCACCAAGCGGTGGACTTGCTTCACACCTGTAAATGCAACATTATCATCCGGAGAGTATACGGGCAAGGGACTTGGTCTAAGTTGCACCAGCCTGGAGCTCTGACTTACTTTGCACGTTCCTCCTCATGAGAATGATGTTCCTGCAGAGTCCAAGCCTTATCACCGATGCCACGCCTGAAGTCACTGGACACCAAAGGCACTCGCCCTACATGATAGTCGCGAATGAGGACTTTGACGTCCTCGCTGAGCTCATGGCCACGGAAGCCAACCACGAAGTGCTTTGAATGCCATAAATTGGCGGTCAGCCATATTCCAAGGACAATGTGCAATCAAAATGCTTCACCTGTCCGATTTCGCGTTTGTCTGCAGATGTCAGAGAAGTCATGACAGAGTCGTGCAGTAGTAAACGTCTGAGGGTTGACTTCGGGTTGCGGATACACATATGAAGACGGATTGCAATGAGCAGCGCTCGCTGACAAGTAGAGCCAAAGTCCTGTGGGTATCTACTACGGTAGTCTACTTACAGTGTATTGACCAGGTACACATACTGGGCAACGCGTCCGTTGTGCGTCCAATGTCCGGTCTACGCAGTCCACTCAGTCACATAGATGAGAAACCAGAATCAGCCGGATTCCAACAGTGTCTTTCCAAATCGCTCCTACTTCTCAGACCGGGAACGTCCCACTCAACCTGAAGTCTCTGCTGCTCGCACCTATCGAGAACCCAATCGTCCCATTTGGCTTCGCCCACCCCTGCCTGACAACGTCCCACACCGACAAATCGTACCGCGAGATAGTGATGCATGCTTGTCCAGTTTGGCCAGGTACCAGTTCAATATCGGTGAAACCTTTCAGGATCGAGGGAGGTTCCCCGGCGGATGAAGGGTGGTGCACATACAACTGAGGAATCTGAAACCATCGGGTGAGGATGACATGGGAGGGTCGCGAAGGTTGGGATATACCTCGCCTCCGTATACCGACCCAGTGTTCTCCACATTAAACGTCACCTGGAACAAAGGCATGTGAAGCCTGTGTAATTTATCACCAAATTCCAGCGGTCAGTGAGCACCAGGATATTGAACAACAATACCCGACGCACCATAACGCAGCCGAGGACCCCTCTTCGATAGGTGTGGCACCACCATTCTCCCAGTTCTCGATCAATTCCTCTTGGGCGGCATCAGCAGAAGCGTCAATAGGCGTAACGACTAGCTGGGAGTATTCGAACGTCGTGTAGCTCAGACC
The DNA here is from genome assembly GCA_024613145.1 of Pisolithus marmoratus. Taxonomy (NCBI): domain Eukaryota; kingdom Fungi; phylum Basidiomycota; class Agaricomycetes; order Boletales; family Pisolithaceae; genus Pisolithus; species Pisolithus marmoratus. The sequence goes on from JANFAE010000104.1 coordinate 131,056, forward strand.
ATACCCGAATTCATAGCGTGGAGTAATGTTATGCTAAGCATGTCACAAATCAGGACTGTGCATTCCGGGTTCCATCAAAAATAACTCACCGCGTCGAACCACCGATAGTCAATATACAGTCTGCAAACGTATTCCGGTTATCAGAGGGCATCAGGCTTGAGGTAAACCAAGACTTACCCTTCGGTATAATCAATGGACAGGATGTCTGTTGCGGTCCCCCCGAGGACAAGCTGCGCCGGGTAATCGCTCGCATTCTTCGCAATGGTATACGGAAGACGTCCAGATGGGTTCCAAGCGCCATAGAGTATATCTACAATCGCGTTTCCAGCTTCGTTGCCTCCGAGACTTGCCCATACAATCTGCATTCCCATCCCGAGGTTAGTCAGATTGGATGAGTAACGAATCTTGTGATCCTCCAAAGAAGCTTTGCTCACAGCAGTGACGTTGGGATGGTCAACCCATGGTTCTATAATGAGGGGTCCGACGCTGTTCACGACCACAATAGTATTGTTGTTCTGTGCAGCAACAGCTAGAACGAGCTGGTCGCCCTCATGCCATGCCGTTAGATTTTTCCTGTCTCCTGCATTACCGTCGACGGTGATGTAGCCCTGAAAGCAGTCATGTATAAGCACTTGTCCAAGTAAGGGAATACATACACACCTCGCCAGAGTCAGAGTTGATGAACACGATTGCAACTTCCACAGGTATCACAGAATTGCCAGCTTTGTCAAGGTTCCAATTGTCGAAGTCCCAGGAGACTCTAGTCTGATCTTGCCTGGCACGTGCTTGGATGGCCTCGTATGGCTGTAGATCGTGAATGCACACCGATCAACCAAACAACGACAGGAAAATGAAAATGAAAGCCTGTACTTACAGACACCAAGTAGGTGAAGTTCGTAGTCCTAAATAAAAATAAGTCCAAACTCTTAGTCGCGCTGGATAAGCAACTCACCCGGATCCCCATCCCATCGCTAGAATGCCTGTGGGGTCACCACCTTGATCAGCGTATTCGTTCGGTCCCGAAACGGGTGGGGCGGCATCGCTGCCAACCAGCACGACACTCTTCGGTTTACTCAATGGCAATGTGTTCCTCTCGTTCTTTAGCAGTACGGTTCCTGCGGCCGCAATCTGTCTCACGAGCTGGTAGTGATTCGATTGTGCATTGACCTCCTGGTTCAAAGGATTATACGGATGGAAGGCATCTATGGTGACATTGGGGTAGCCCTGATCTTGGTGCATGTAGTACCAAGCGGCGATGATCCGCGTTGCCATATCATCAAGTCGAGCTTCGGAAACAGTGTTGTTCATGACATAGGCAGTGAGGTTGGCGCCAAAGTACGTCGTGCCCGAGCCTAAGGTGATGTCACCAGCCATAGTCATCTGTTGATATTTTTATTAGAACGATGTTTAAGGCCGCAAAGCTGTACGTACGTCGAGACCTGCCACCGCCGAAAGCGTGTTCATAGTGGCTCCCCAATCAGACATAACAACTAGACGAGGGTAAGTTAATTGCATCACGATATCAATCAGTATAATAGGAACTCACAACCCTGGAAACCAAACTCTCGCTTCAAGATATCGTTGAGAAGCTTATCGTTGTTGCAGGCGTAGGTATCATTGACAAGGTCTGCAGCACTATTGTCGAAGCTAGACAATGCACAAATCTATTGCAGGAGCTTACTGTAAGAGCACATTATGGCTGAAACGCCAGCCATGACAGAGCGCAAGAACGGGTGCGCATAGATCTCGTGTTCGGTACGATCATCAACGATGGATGACTCCTGGGTACGCTTCCACTCTTGCTCGCTGCAACGACAATGTCACGCCCCTTTCCCTCGGGTGTCATAATTGTCATCAACTCACTTGTTAATGTAATGCTTCGCCGTAGCTTGAACACCAGCTTGTTGCAAGCCAAGAATGGTCTCATACGCCGCCTCGCCCGTGAGGAAAGGGTCTGCACCAAAGCCTTCCCAGTTGCGTCCGCCTTGTGCTATGCGACCCATGTTCATCATAGGGCCAAGGACGACATTGACGCCTTTTGCGTTGAACTCTTGGCCCATTGCGAGGCCACGCGCACGAATTAGGGCACGATTCCACCTGAAATGAACAGTCAGAGGATCCGCAAATAGAGGGATGCGGTCACATACGTAGACGCAGCAGTGATGCCAGCAGGGAATGCAGTCACAAAGTCAGTAAACCGCACTCCCAATGGTGAATCCTAGCACATGCTCCTTCAACGGACTGACAGAAAAGGCAGGAGGAAACTGACCTCAAGACACAATCCGGGGTACTCGCCAACGGGAGGGGTGTTCCCAACGCAAAGGCCATTCATCCACCCGACGCCAGTGGTTATATTGACCTTTTGTTCGATGGTGAAGTTGGCAATCTGTGTGAATGAAAGTATAAGAACGTATCTTGATGGTATGTCCTAATTGGGCGACCGTGGTACAAACCATTGATTTTGCTTTCTTATATGCAGCTGCCCATGCAGGAGCAAAGTCCGGCACGACATTGGAATCTGAACTAACGGGGGGAGGGTTCAGTGGATCTGTTTCTGGAAATACAGGTGGGATGGGAGCAAGGGTTGGAGTTGGGAAAGGAGTGAAGGGATACTCTGAAATGGGCCAAGTGAGAGGACCAGTCTCGGTAGCGACAGAAGTGGGAGCTGCAGAAGTGGTAGTGACTGGGATTAACGTTGAGAAGGAAGAACTCCAACTTGTAGTGGTGTTCGTTGAGGCGTTAGGGGGGTTACTCGGCACCACAGAGGCCAAAGACGTCGAGTTGGTGAGTGACTGGGCGGCGACGACGTGCGCGACAACGAGCAGCCAGGCCCTCGACGTTGGGCCCATCATGGACTCTACCAGGTCGTGGATGTAAGACGAACCAACATGCCCGCAATCAGGCGATGGTTAAATATATTGCGAACCCACGGTAAGTAATAAAAGAATCCAGGTCTCATAAAAAAAAGTCACCCCTCATGCAGCGTGCAACACGTCCACGTGAACGAATAACATTGCCTGATTAGGTGGGTGCAATGCCCTAAACGGGCACCAATATACCCCAACGAGTCAATAAGTATAAACCGGGTTCTGACGTGCGAAAACCATCGATGGCAAGCGATAAAAGTATTGCATGGACACAAGCAAGGTCTCCGGTGGCAGGGCCATCCACAAGTCCACGATATACACACCAGTTGACGAGGCATGCCAATCAGGATGACTTGGTATCATGCTGTCCCATCGCTATTAGTCAGCTATACGGGCCCCACGATGGCCCGCTACGCCAGATGCTAATAGGTTTGAATCCCTCCGAGATTATTCCGGCCCGAGGCTGCCTCCTAATCGCTAGGCGATCATTCTAACCTTGAGGACGCCGGACGATGAAAACGATAAGCACCAGGGCAAGGCTTGGCAATTACAAGATGATCCAGGCTGCACAGCACCCAACGTTTGCAGTCTGCTCATTATGACACGATGTCCCCCACCATATCCGCATCATCACCATTTGTCATCCTACCGTACTCACTACGCATGAGTACTGGATTTACCCACCGCTTTTGTTCCATGCAAGAAGGACCAATAGGGGACAAGACTTTGTCCTGTTAGGAGACTGCATGGTCAGTTGAGATCGAGACATTCGAGGATATCACGTTCGGCTCACTCCGCCTAATTTCACGTAAGTACTTGCTTCAATCTGTGTTGTTTGCCGAGCATTCCGACTATTCACAAGCAATTAAAAGACTGTAGGGTGTATATGAGCCGTCTTGCAGACTGACTTCGGAGACCAGTGCTGATAGCATATGCTTGCCTTTGTTGGTCATAATTGTGCAAAGGGAATTGCCTGATCAGCTAAACAATTTAGGGACCATACAAGTTGCCTCGAGACCTAACCCAGACGGTGCAGTGGGTACTATTACTATATCAAAAGCACTCACGTTTTGCCAAGAATGAAGCTGCGGACATCATTTCCCAGTAACTGTTCAGCGCGTATCGTACCACAGACGATTTCGGATACGAGTAGCACAGAACACATGGTACAACCTACCGTTTTCCCCCTGGTTCCGTCAAACGGAGTTGGGCCATAGGGCCGTGCGTTCATCTGTTGCGGGTCATCGAGCAAGATAGGCACTGAGGGAACATTTATTCACATGTGCATGACAGGTTTGGAACCAGATAGGATGCACACCAACCGCATCTTTCAAACTTCTGCTTCCTTAGAGACTAGACCATTTGAGTCTATAGAAACAGGCAAGGTATGGAGGAAGAAGAAAAGGAGGACCCAACTCGCTGTGGCCAGGTTTGGATAAATGGTGGACCCAGCCGCCCAGGACTACCGATGTCGTCGCCAGTTTTCTTATGTAGGTGGCTTGTCTCGTCGGCTCACCTATGACCAAGGAATTTTTGTTCGCACAATACTCACCATTGGCAATTTAAAGATTCAGATATCCACGGCACGCCAATAACAAATTTTGCCCCTAACTCCCCGCACTGTCGCCCTGAACAGTTGGTATTTCAAATGCAGATAATGGTGCCCTGCATAATCCTATTCATAGATGTCTCTGTGAGGGGAACTGTGACTGAGTGTCTTCACCGGTGTGATGTTGACAGGAAATAGTATCGTCTCATCGTCTACTTACACCGTATAAAATTTTATGTAACCAGGCGTTAGAGCCCAGCTCACATGGATAAGAAACCAGAATCAGCATAGTTCCAACAACTTCCGCCTTCCAAATCACTAGTACTGTCGTAGCTTCAGACCAGGAACATCCCACTCAACCTAAAGTCTCTGCTGCTTGCACCGATCGAGAACCCAATCGTCCCATTTGGCTTCGCCCATCCCTGCCTGACAACGTCCCACACCGACAAATCGTACCGCGAGATAGTGATGCATGCTTGTCCAGTTTGGCCAGGCGCCAGTTCGATATCGGTGAAGCCCTTCAGAATCGAGGGAGGCTCGCCCGCGGGCGCAGGGTGGTGCACGTACAACTGAGGAATCTGAAACAACCGGTTAAGGATGTGTGGTATGAAGGTCGTGAAAGTTGGGTTATACCTCGCCTCCGTACACCGAACCAGTGTTCTCCACATTAAACGTTACCTGGAACAGAGGCATGTGAAGCCTGTGTTATTTATTACCAAGTCCAAGTGGCCAATGAATACCAGAAGATACAACAGCGAAGGTCGACATACCATAACGCAGTCGAAGACCCCTCTTCGATGGGCGTGGCACCCCCATTCTCCCAGTTCTGAATCAATTCCTCTTGAGCAGAATCAACGGAAGCGTCAATAGCTGTAACGACTAGCTGGGAGTATTCGAACGTCGTATAGCTCAGACCATACCCGAACTCGTAGCGTGGGGTAATGTTATGCTAAGCATGTTACGAATCAGCACTGTGGCTTCCAGGTTCCATCAAAATCACTCACCGCGTCGAACCACCGATAGTCAATATACAGTCTGCAACGCATTCCCGTTATCAGAGGGCACCAACTTGGGGTGAACCGGGACCTACCCTTCGGTATAATCAATGGACAGGATGTCCGTTGCAGTCCCCCCGAGGACGAGCTGTGCCGGGTAATCGCTCGCATTCTTCGCAATGGTATACGGAAGACGTCCAGATGGGTTCCAAGCCCCATAGAGTATATCCACAATCGCATTTCCAGCTTCATTACCTCCGAGACTTGCCCACACAACCTATGTTCCCATCCCGCAGTTACACATATCAAAGTCAGACCGTATGAGTAACGCAGCCTGCGACCTCTCGAAAGAAGCGTTGCTCACAGCAGTGACGTTGGGATGATCTATCCATGGTTCTATAATGAGCGGTCCAACGCTGTTCACGACGACAATAGTGTTGTTGTTCTGTGCAGCAACAGCTAGAACGAGCTGGTCGCCCTCGTGCCATGCTGTCAGATTTTTCCTGTCTCCTGTACTCCCGTCGACGATGGTGTAGCCCTGTACACAATCCCGCGTAAGCACTTGTACAAGCAAAGGAACACATACACACCTCGCCAGAGTCGGAGTTGATGAATATGATCGCAACTTCCACAAGTATCACAGAATTGCCAGCTTTATCAAGGTCCCAATTGTCGAAGTCCCAGGAGACTCTAGTCTGATCTTGCCTCGCACGTGCCTGGATGGCCTCGTATGGCTGTGGACCATGAATTAACCAAACAAAAGCAAGAAAATGAAAGCCTGTACTTACAGACACCAAGTAGGTGAGATTCGTAGTCCTGGATAAAAACAATTCCAAACTTCTAGTCTCGTCACCATGGAGCAACTCACCCAGATCCCCATCCCATCGTTAGAATGCCCTGTGGGGTCACCAGCCTGATAAGCGTATTCGTTTGGTCCCGAAACAGGTGGGGCTGCATCGCTGCCAACCAGTACGATACTCTTTGGTTTTCTTAAGGGCAACGCGCTCCTCTCGTTCTTTAGGAGTACGGTTCCTGCAGCCGCAATCTGTCTCACGAGCTGGTAGTGGTTCGATTGTGCATTGACCTCCTGGTTCAAAGGGTTATACGGATCGAAAGCATCTATGGTGACATTGGGGTAGCCCTGATCTTGGTGCACGTGGTACCAAGCAGCGATTATCCGTGTTGCCATATCATCAAGTCGAGCTTCGGAAATAGGTATTGTTCATGACATAGGCAGTGAGGTTGGCGCCAAAGTACGACACGCCATAACCTGAGAGCGGAAGGTCGCCAGGCATAGTCATCTTTCCATGTTTCCGTTAAAACAATGTTTGAGAACAATATAGTTGGCTGTACATACGTCGAGACCCGCCACTGCCGAGAGTGTGTTCATAGTGGCTCCCCAATCAGACATAACAACTAGACGAGGGTAAGTTAATTGCATCACGATATCAATCAGTATAATAGGAACTCACAACCCTGGAAACCAAACTCTCGCTTCAAGATATCGTTGAGAATCTTATCGTTGTTGCAAGCGTAGGTATCATTGATGAGGTCTGTAACTACTGTTAAGCCTGGACAATGCACAGATCTATGACAGGAGCTTACTGTAGGAACACATCACAGCTGAAAGGCCAGCCATGACAGAGCGCAAGAATGGGTGCGCATAAATCTCGTGCTCGGTACGATCATCGACGTTGGATGACTCCTGGGTACGCTTCCACTCTTGCTCGCTGCAATGACAACGTCACGCCCCCTTCCGTCGGGTGTCATATTGTCATTGACTCACTTGTTAATGTAATGCTTCGCCGTGGCTTGAACACCAGCTTGTTGCAAGCCAAGAATAGTTTCGTAAGCCGCCTCGCCCGTGAGGAAAGGGTCTGCACCAAAGCCTTCCCAGTTGCGTCCGCCTTGTGGTATGCGACCCATGTTCATCATAGGGCCAAGGACGACATTGACGCCCTTTGCGTTGAATTCTTGGCCCATTGCGAGGCCACGCGCACGAATTAGGGCACGATTCCACCTGAAACGAACAGTCAACGCGGACCCGCAAATGGAGGAACGCCATCACATACGTAGACGCAGCAGTGATGCCGGCAGGGAATGCAGTTACAAAGTCAGTAGCCCGCACGCCCAATGGCGAATCCTAGCACGTGCTCTTTCAACGGATTGAGAGAAAGGACAGGGCGAAACTAACCTGAAGACACAATCCGGGAAACTCACCAACGGGAGGAGTGTTCCCAACGCAAAGACCATTCATGAACCCAACACCAGTGGTTATATTAACCTTTTGTTCGATGGTGAAGTTAGTAATCTGCAGAAATGAAAGTATAAGAACATTTTCTTGATGGTGTGTCCTAATTGAGTGAGGTAGTACAAACCATTGATTTTGCTTTTTTATATGCAGCTGCCCATGCAGGAGCGAAGTCCGGCACGACATTAGAATCTGAACTGACGGGGGGAGGGTTCAATGGATCTGTTTCTAGAAATACAGGTGGAATGGGAGCAAAGGTGGGAATTGGGAAAGGAGTAAATGGGTACTCTGAAATGGGCCAAGTGAGAGGACCAGTCTCGGTAGCGACGGATGTTGGCGTTACAGAAGTGGTAGTGATTGGGATTAACGTTGAGAAGGAGCTCCAACTTGCAATAGTGTTGTTAGGAGGGTTCCCCGCACTACTCGGCACCACAGGGGACGAAGACGTCGAGTTGGCGAGTGATTGGGCAGCGACGACGTGCGCGACGGCGAACAGCCAGGCCCTCGATATTAGGCCCATCACGGACTCTACTGAGTAGGGGATGGAAGACGCAACAACATCCCCGCTATGAAGCGACAGTTATATTGTAAATCCACGGTGAGTAAAGGAATCCAGGTCTCCGAATCACCTTGTCGTGGATTCCAACTTCCTCGCCGAACTCCTGCACCGACCCTGAAATCCGCGATCAAAATGCACACATGTTGGGATCGAATCTCTCCGATATTATTCCGGCCCTGCCAATCGTCAGGCGATCATTCCAATCCTTGAAAACGATGAAAACGATACCACCAAACCCATAGTGCGAAGGCCTGGCAATTACAACATCATTAGCATGAATGTCAATGGTAAATTGATCCATGGTAGTTGATACCACCTGCTTGCCTTCGGTGCTAGTTGGTTAAAGAGAATTGCCTGATCAGCTGAACAATTTAAGGGCCCATTCCATGGTTCTATACAATGGGCGGCCCGGCGCTGTTCATGATGACGATAGCGTTGTTGTTTCGTGCAGCAACAGCTAGAACGAGCAGGTCGCCCTCATGCCATTGACTATAGTACAGACCATTGAAGTTGTCCATACAGGAGCTAGTCGGGGACAAGATTAGAGCTTGAATCGACGCGGGGAGGGTTTAAGGGATCTGCTTCTGGAAGTGCGGGTATGACGGCACCAAGAGCGAAAGGAGTGAAGGGATACTGCGAACTAGAGGCTCGGTAACGAGGGAAGCTGGTGTTAAAGAGGTGGTGGTGACTGGGATCAAACAAGATGAAAATGTTAAGTTGGTGAGTGACTGGCCGGCGTTGACGTGCGCGACAGCGAGTAGCCAAGCCATCAACGTTGGATCCATTGCAGCGCTCGACACGGATAAGTAGTGGACGCAGGACGAAAGAGCATGGCTGCTATGAGGCGAGGTTATATTGCGACTCCCGGTCAGTATGAAGGAATCCAAGGCTAATAGCTATACCCAGTCTCATAAAGTTCACGATGAAATCACACACACACCTCATGGAATGATAATGCAACTCAGAGATTCAATCCCTCCAAGATTATTCTGGTTTGCTGCGAACCCTCCCCTCCCCGTGAGCCTGGAATCCTCGGGTAGTCGTTCCTACCTTTAAGAGCATTGAAACAACACCACAAGACTAACAGTACTAGTGCAAGGCCTGGCAGAGGGAAGAGGGTCCAGTCAAACCGCTTAGCACCATAATGGACCTACGGTAACGGACGCGTGTTGTTTGCCGAGCTTTCCGACAATTCAAAAGCAATTCAAAAACTGTAGGATGCGCATGCTGTAATTCAGCTGTCTCGCCGATTGGCAGGCTGGACAGAGCGGGTTTGTTCACAATGACATCAGCTACCATTGAATCCAACCGCATTATCCGCACACATACGGTACTGATTATGTATCAAGTGTTGAAATCACCCACTGTCTTTATAAGATGTGTCCCATGTAAGAGGGATCGATGGAGAGAAAACATTAAAAATAGTGTCCAGTGAGCAGACTCCATGGTCAGCTGTGATCGGGACACCATCCAATCCTTGTCTTCTCTCCCACTGATCGGCATCTCACAATCGCATTTCCAGCTTCATTGCCTCCGAGACTTGCCCACACGACCTACGTTCGTATCCCGCAGTTAAACCTATCGGACTCAGACCATATGAGCAACGTATCCCGTGACCCTCGAAAGATCTGGCTTTACTCATGGCGGGATGGTCAACCGATGGTTCTACAAAGAGCAGTCCGATGTTGTTTATAGTTGCCCTCATGTCATTGACTATAGTACAGACCATTGATGTTGCGTTTCTCATATGCAGCTGTCCATACTTGAGTTGGCGGGGAGAAGGCTCAAGGAATCTGTTTCTGGAGATGGAGGTGGGATGGGATCAAGGGAAAAGGAAGCGACAGGGATACTACGAAATGAGCCAAGTGTCTAAGCTCTGCGTCGTTAGCGACTCGACCCGTTCGATTGTGTAGAAACAGGAGACAAGCAAGACCCTGGCCAGGTTTGGATAAATGGCCCCTATCTCATAGGGGCACCTATCTTGCTGTCAGTTATTCCATCGTCGTGAGTTTTCTTTTAGCCTGGTCGAGTCACCCCCACGATCGAGGAATTTAACTTTAATGGTACAATATCTCGAAGATTCCGCAGTATGTTAATAACTTTTGAGGCGATGGTCTTGCAGCATAACCACTGCACCTCCAAGTTACTATTGGCGTACTTTGTGCAAATTTCCCCCTCACTTCGTCTGAACTTCGCTCTAAGCAGTTCGCTGCAATATTGTAGATGGGAGTCGTTGTCTATGATGAGTGTGGGTGGGCGTCTAAAGTAACCCCCATCTTAGGCACGACTTGGGTCATGTGGCTTGGCAGAAGGGCAACCCCGCACAAGAGAGAGGCAGATCAGTCAGACATTTGGATCTGTGGCACGCCTCGTCGTCGTCGTCGTCGTCGTTCGCTAATACTCGCCAGTGGTGTGCCCATCGGTAGGTAAATCGGATCGTGTCACTCAAAATCTCGTCTCATCTCGGCAGGTCCGTCTGTTTCCCTGCGCATGGCCCGACCACCAGATGCCGACTCTATCAAGACACGTCCGAGGTCGAACACGACGACCTTCCCCTCCTTTGGCCCCTGGCGGAGAACAAAGCCAGAGACCGGTCCACCCTCAAACGTGCCCCACCTTCAGACGCTCTCCTTCGATGCCCTCGTCGAGTCGCTCTCACCCCCGGCAGTACCCAGCCTCGCCTATGCACGTGCCCTCGCCGCTGCCATCCAATCCTTGTCTCCCCTTCCACGTCCATCTGTCTTGAACCCCGTGTTGGGATCCCTGTGTGCCGCGGAGTCACCAGCATCGCTCCAGTGTGCCGCATACGACATCATGACCGCGTTCTGGGAGAGGTGCGAGGACAGAGCCAGCACAGCGGATAAGATTTCGTACTTCACCCTCATCCTACACTCTTCCTGGTCCATCGAAGTAGGCGAATCGCGTCTCAAAGCTCTCGGCGCTCTCACCAAGGACGGAAAGGACGTATTTGGCATGGAGGTTCCCGTTCTCACCGTCCTCAAGAGTTGGCTACAAGGTGCTTTCGATGTCTACGTATCATGCGATCCTTACGACCGCGTGGAGCGCGAACGGAGCGTCGAGCTTCTCGCCTCTTATATCTCTTCGATGCTCGAGAACCCCGAGACCGCCGCACGCATTTCTGAGGGCGACCTGGCCACTGTCCTCCAATTCTATGCAAGCCTGGTATCAACAGCACTCGATCTCCCACCACCCACCTCTCCAGGTTATGAGAGCGCTCCCGTACTTACGTCCAGCGACCAACCGCCTCCAAGTGTTAGATCCATGGGGCATCGTCGCCATCCATCCTCACTCTCTTTGCGGTCCCACCCACAAGTCAACGTGCAATTAGGAAAACATCCGGCAGAACTCATCGTCCCCATCTACCTCAATCACCTTGATTCCCAGCTCAAGTCACTCGCACCACGTACTCTTAAGTCCATCCTTCCCCTACTCTTCTCGGTACAGGCATACTTTGCCTCACCACTTCCTCGCCTTTCAGTCATGAACGGACGTCAGCTCGGTCTCACAGGGCTAGAAGAGAGAATCCAAAAGACCCTCCATTCACTCTTTGCAGGACCATACGGAACCACCTGCATGATGATTCTGAAACAACATCTCTCTCCGCCAACTTCAGACCAAGACCCCACAAGTCCAGCGTGCTATGCGACATCGCTCGGCGCACACAGAACTCTCAGAAACGACATTCGACAGGGCCTTTCCAGCAAAATGGCGAGGGTTTATATCTCCAAGTTTAGCTCGATGGCGTATTCGTCTTCTGGAGCACCCAGTCAGATTGATCTTGAAAGGGAACTTATGGAGCGCGCATGGTCCAAAGATGAGCTGTCGGGATGGGATCTGCTCAAGCTTGAACGAATGTTATCTAAATCGATCGAAGCGTGGGCCAGACGGGCTGCCACCGAGCAGTTGGCAGCACTCGTTGATGAGCAGGATAAGGTACTGGACGAAGCTACCCGAACGCTAAAGGATATTTTCCAGGAACTGGACGAGCGTGACGATCGTGTTGAGTGGGACGAAGAGGAGGCGACTGTTACCGGAGAAACACTCAAACATCTGGCGAGCCTTGTCCGCCCTTTGAAGTGCGTCTCTTGTCGACATACGTGTTGACGTTTGCTCATATTCCATAGAAATGCTGATGGAACGCCATTCATAATCCCACTCTCCCAACCAAATGATTCGCCCCGTCCTTTCCTCCGGACGCTCGCTTCCCTTCTCACTCGCGACCATTCGACATACATGAACCCTTCTCTGGCCATGACGCTCTTATCGATAGCTGAACACCTCACCGATGCAGACACAGCGAAGCTACCCGGTATCATGCTCGAACAGCATGATTTATCTCCCGCCTCGCCAGCATGGTTGACCAACTGGGACAACATTCTCTCTAATGAAACCGTTTTTTCTCCTACCCGACCTATGACAAGGCTGGAGGTCATGAAGACGCTTCAGGCTGTGTATGACTCCTTGAAAGACTTGCATGTTTACCGGATGGCTCTCGCAGAGCTCGTATTCAAGTTTTGTGAGCGCGAAGCCAGCGTGATGGGGTATGTCGAGGATCTCGCCACGGGGTACGGGTGCCCAATCATGCCGAGGATCTTAGCAGACGAGGTCGTCTTGCGGACGGTGACTGCACGACAGAAACCTGCAGAATCTCAGATGGGATCTTCATTGTCGTCCACGTCTCCTTCACGTGTACCAGTTAGCTCTTCTTCGCCTTCTACCTCAGCGCAGGAGATGCTGGCGCTGTTGAAGCGTATCGCGGGAGAGGGACTCCAAGAAGAGGATGACGATGCGGCGGATACAGCAAGAGAGTTGCAATTACCTGCTGCCTTCAGCGCATTCTCGGGTGCATCATCGACTAGCGCCGCCTCTCCCATTCCGTCAAGAAGGCAATCCGAATACCGGAACTTAACTTCGAAGGATTCTGGTCTATCCGTCATGTCCCTGTTGTCCACGTTAGCGGGAACGTCACGTACTCAGTTGCAGGGTCATTTACAACAAGACCAACAACCACAGGGTGACGCAGTACCACCACCCTCGCAAACACAACAGCAACAGCAGGTCCTGTCGCCGTTACCATTATCGCCCACCGAACCTATCCTCTCTCGTGCCTCCTTCGCTGTCATTGCGCTGGTGACCGTCTTTAGTCAGCTGGTATTTACACCATACTCGCTCTCACAGGCTAACATCGACGTGGCGTTCTCCGTGTTTACTGCCCTCGTACAAGTTGTTACGACTGGCAAGTGCCCGTGCGCAAGACTGACTGCACTGCAGTTCCTGATGCGCTTACGTGCGGACAGAGACCATCGGTTGTACTTTGCAGAAACACGCTATGATGGCGATGGGAAGATTGCTGCGTTGGCTTCTTTGATTGGGCGGGGACCAGACTCTGCGAGCCAACTTTCCGCTCACGGACACCATCAGCGAGAAGAAGAACGTGGTCTATCGCATGAAACGTCTGCGGACGAGTTTCCTTTCCGGAGACCGAGAGAAAAAGACGAGAAAAGGTCCTCTCGCGGGCGGGCCATGGTACCTTCGCAGAGCGGATCGAGCAGGAGTAGATCGCGTGCTCCCTTACCCGTTTCTCCTCCCGCTTCCGCCACACCTCTGCAAAAACCAACTAGGGATATTCTTTGGTCTGTCCCCGAGAACCTACCTTTCATCGGGATAGACGCAGATGCCCTCAGTGAAAGTGCTGTCACATACGATCTCGTCCTCGAGTCTCCCTGCGTGCTGGAAGTCGACTTGTATCTCAATGCATTGTTGGGTGTGATAGAAAAAGAGAGGAACTGGGAGGTTCTGTCTTACGTGCTGTGCCATCTCCCCGTTCAACTAGCTAACAAGCACTTCTTTTGCGGTCCCAAATGTCGCGCACTCATCCCGAAATTGCTCGCTGTTCTCTGTTCAGGTGTCGCTAGCGGAGAACTGGGGTCTTACATCGACCGTTGGCCTCCCGGCCTGAAAGTGCGCGATGCACATGGGCTCGCATATCAAACGTTATCCGTCCTGGTCAGCTATCGACGCTGCCTTGATATTCCACTTCGTCACGCCCTTGTCGACGTGCTGAGGGAGGGTCTGAATGGCCAACCCTCTACGATCATAAGCTGCCTCCGCGCTCTTACATTGTGCGCCTTTGAACTGACGCCTTCGCTCAAACGGACGTTCCCCCCTCTCCTCGAAAAACTTTCCCAGATCATGTCCAACCCTGCTATGGCTATCCATATCCTCAACTTCCTCTCCATCACCGGCTCGATCACCGAATTGCATGCCAACCTACGAGAACACGATTTCAAAATGATCTTTGGCGTCGCTTTGCAATACCTCCAGCACCACAATCGTCCTGGTGCCGCCCCGGCCATATCATGGGCTATGTCTCAGTTTGTCCGGATGATCTCTTTCAACGTCGTATACGTGTGGTTCCTATCGGTCCAAACTGTCGGATCGGCCGAGGCATATCCCTTACATCACCCGCCAGTTGCTGCTGGCAAACGAAGGTAGAACAGAAGTGGACGAACCGACCGAGGTATGCTTTGACTGGTTGGCGAGGTATACGTACGCTAGTGCGGACCCCCGGCCGACCAACTCAGTCCTCAGCGAAATCATCATGAATCCGACCAATAATCCCTCAGATTCTGCACCGTCAGAACCCGCCATTTGCGAGAAATCGTGGATAATGGGCAACGCAATTGTCACCATTCGAACCCTCGCGAGGTTGGGTTGGATTGAGGTGATATCTCGACGGCCGTCCGGGTTCACCAAATTCTTGTGTAGACTGGAGAATGTCCCTCTCGTTGGCCCCGGAGATGTGGATCCGGACTTGATCTCGCTGCCGGCGGGGATACTGGCTGAGAGGGAGGAGATAAGACCTTATCCACCTGTTCCTGAAGATGAAGACAGCCGGGTAACACGTGAGAGCGACGTAGGTGACCTTTATATCGATATGATTTTGTTCTTTGACCTTATGTACAGGACATTCGCGGTATCGTTGAAGAGCGCTCTGGTATTGACGGCCCTATACCTCCAGTCCCAGACCCGATTACGGGGTATGTATGGAGCAAAACAGCTCCATCACAACGACGGAAACACGTCATAGTTGATCCCTCGTTCTTTGCACTCCAACTTTCACCTTACCCAGACCCGCATCGTTCCCCGATGTACAAACGTGTTATCGACCCATCAGCCCTACCCAGCTTATTTCGGTCGCTGGAGCGCACACCTGTCATTGACACTCACAAAGTGGGAATCTTGTATGTAGCGCCCGGCCAAACTCACGAACTGCAAATCCTTCGCAACACACATGGTTCTCCAGCATACACGCGCTTTCTGGAGGGTATTGGGCGTTTGATTAACTTGCGTGGCCAGGTCGACGTCTATGCCGGTGGCTTGACGCCAGACGAAGACGGGGAGTACGCATATGCGTGGTGGGATGACATTGCCCAGATCTTGTATCACACTGCCACGATGATGCCCAACGTGCCCGACGACGAGTACTGCGTGAACAAAAAGCGGCATATCGGGAACGATTATGTGAGGATCGTTTGGAACGACTCGGGAAGGCCATATCGCTTCGATACGCTCGCGACCCAGTTTCAGTTTGTGAACATCGTCATCGAACCGCATTCTCAGGGGGCTATTGCTGCGTTTTCGAACTTCAGATATTCCGCTATCCCCTCTGCACAGCCTATCCCAGGTGCAGTACCGTCAAGTCTTGCTAACATCACTCTTTCTTCTCCGTCTCAGCTCCACGAGCTTGAGAATGAGTACTTCAAGGTGACGGTGCAGCGTGCACGAGGGATGAAGGACTTTTCCCCGATCGGAAACTTCAAGCTGATATCCGCAGAGAAACTCCCTCTACTAGTCAGGCAGCTGAGTTTACTTTCGGACCGGTTCGCGAGCGTGTTCGAGCGCACCGAAAGGGACGAGGTGGAAGTGGAAGTCATCACTAACTGGCGGCAGCGTCTGCAAGTCGTCAAGAGGTTTGTGGAAAAAATGGACGAGCCGTCCGGCGAAGAAGGCACCGCTGAAAATGCAGGAGCGGAGGGCGTTATGGCTCAGGAAATGTATCGAAATTTCACCGCTGTATACTGAACCCATTTTGAGCTGCGCCGTGGGTGAGTGTTGCTGTTACTGAGAGGGGAGAGGGTTCGGAGGCAAAAGGACCTAGCGAGGTCCGTCTTTGTTCTGTCCGCTTGTACGATGGCATGTATGATCGCTTTTTTTTATATGTTCCCCCACGGTCTTTTTGGTCGACATACCTGTCTTATCTCATCCTTCTACAGTCGTGTTACTGCAATGTATGACGTATGTATATGTGCAGTGCTTCAAGCTGCGACTTGAGTCCGAGTAGCATCAGGCAAATTTAGTATCAATTGCTACTTTTTCTTGACAACCTCACTCGATCGCAGGAAGGTCATGGTCCATCGCGCCACCTTAGGAAAGGGAGTAGAACCTGCGTATACTATCCGGTATAAAGCTACATGGCACCAGGTATGTAAATCATGTTTTACGATACCTTCATGCTGCAGATATGATGATCCACTATATAACCCTAAGTGAGATCGATAATGTCATCTAATTCCAATGACCTTGGTCGCATTCCAGCAGTGGTTTTCGTAGCAGGAAGTTGTGGCAGCGGCGGAGGTAGCTCTATTGGTGTTTGCCCTCGCTCGAGCCAAAAGAAGCGGAGGTTCCCTATGTCGTCTTACTACCTGTTCCGCCGCCGCTGTTCGTGATCCAGTCACTGTGATATCCTTGGGTATCCCATCCGGGACGTAGTCCACTTTTTCTCTACTGCCAGATACATTTTCCATAGGGGCACCACCAGGTCTGAATTTTGAAGTGCGGGTGCACGCAAGTGGCTCGCATTCTGGTTCTGAGAGAGCAGGCGGTGCGGACAAGATCATTGCCAAGTCCTGCGTCGCCTCCTCCAATCTCGTCCGTGTCGTCTTCGTCTTCAGGACCCGCTCGATATCCAGATCACGTTGTCCCGTGCATTGAATAAATTCGGAATCTGCGTCGCTGCACTGAGCACCGGATTCGGCAGCTGTCCGCTAGCGGGTTGTTCAGCGTGTCGATTAGGCGGTTTATGTTCGATCCGCGGACGTGTTGCCAGTAACGTTGGTGACGATGGGATGTCTCTATCACGGACAGAGCGACGTTCACGTGCACACGGTGACCTGTGGGCCGGTGAGGTTTGGAGAGACTTGGCTTTTGGAAGTGTTTCAGAATCCGATAGTATCTCAACAATATCAGAAGGATTCGAGGACTGAAATTCGTCGCGCACCCCAGTCAGACTATTGGATGGTCTCGTGAGCGAGTACATCCTTGATAGTCAACAAGAGCGCGATGCGCAGACGAAAGCACTGACCTTGGAACGCCGGATATGGCGGTGCTTGATGGCGCTGCCTGTCTATCTTGCAAATCAAGAACACTCGCTACCGGAGAAAGCATCGGAAAAGGGCGTGGTGCAAATGGCACTCCCTTTGATATCGCAGAAGTGATGCAGGTAGACAGGGGGTATCCCGAATGGCTCTCCATGATCCAGTGTATCAGAAAGAATGCTAGCGTGTGCGAGTTTAACACCCGACTTCGCTGTACCTGAGTTTAGACAATGCCTTAGGATCTGACCCGCCCTTTGACACAGCGAAGAAATCTGTTACCGCAGCCTGTATTCTGCTCTCCTTACAACAGGCGCGTTCGCTGCGACAGTTCTAACCTCAGCGATCTCGACTTCATCTGAGCTTACGTCTACATATAGCGGCGGTTTGCGGACAACGAGCGGCTTCTTGGGGGAAGCTACAGCCGGTGGAACACACGTCGGCGAGGGAGCACGTTGCACAAAAGTTGGTTCCCCTCCCTCGTCCTGAACTGCGGGGGGCTTTGTTGAACCTTTTGACTTTGCTTTGGTCCTATGGCGTAAGATATCAAGGGGACGAATACATGCCGATTCTGCTGGCAGCGAAGTTTCAGGTAAAACACGGTCCTCTCCGAATTTGTCTGGGGAAAGCGAACGTAGATTGGACACTCGCCCGGAAGTTGCAGGATTCGTTACGGGGAAGCAGTCTTCCGCGGTCAGCCGTGATTCGGGATGCCTCTTCACCGTTCTCGCGTGTGTGGTGCCCTTGCCCTTGCCCTTCGCATTGACCGGTTCGTCCTCAGAGCATGTACTAGCATCACTAAGGTTAAAGTATTCGTAACCTTCATCTTGTGCTTCCGCGACCCCCTTTGGCTTCCGACGACTCTTGCCCGTAAATCGTTTTGGTTTGCTTGCTGTCGTGGCGAGAGGCACTGTCGAGGGAGCGTTGGCAGTATTGACCGCAGTCCCTTTGGACTTAGCGCTTGTCTTCTCGGTACTCGAATCTTTTGTACGTTTCGAGGCCTTCTTCTCAGCCCGTCGTCGTGCTGTCGTTTCATATGCCTCTACTAAATCAGGAACGACGGCTTGCAGTCATCGCAGCAGGCAGCCACAAACGAAGTGGTGCAGTGGGTGAGACAGGTGCGGACTGCGTGCGCTTAGTTCGCTTCTTAGCCTTTGATTGTACAGCTGTCTCGAGTCGTTCTGAGCCGTTGCCGCCGCCATCAGCATGCATGCTTCGTCTTCGTCAACTTCTTCGTCTCCTCCATCCTCAGAGGCAGTCGGCATATCAAGCGGTGGTCGGATACCCCGGACACCGGATGCTGCACGATTTACGAGTGCCGACGGATCGATAAGCACTCTATATTCCGGCGTACCGTCTGTTGAATGCGTGCTCGCGAATGGAAAGCACGTCCATCAACAGAGCAGGTTCGTGCTCTACATTGTCACCGGACTTTTCAGCATCGTCTGTAAGTTCAGAGGAACGCACGGACGCGGACCGGGCGAGACGAAATAAGGCAAGTGAAAACGGGATGGATGAAGAAGAGGGAGCACCGTCGCCTTCCGAAGTTGATGGACGCACCTGGGGGAGAGCTGCCTATCGAAGAAGACTCAAAGGCAACCTCCGTTGGAAGGCTGGTAGAGTGGTCCCGATTCACAAGGATCACAACCTGGCGCCGCACAGGCATCGATGATTCTGCGTCTAAGTGCCCTGCACACGATACCTGGCCATAGTACAGTCCTGAAACGTTTTATTATGATATCTTTGACGCCCCATTCGAAATATAATTCACAGAGGGAAGCTATTTGTGCTGGATCAGGATCGCTTAACCACAAAACAGGGGGTGAAGGATGCCGTGGTCGCTCCGTTTCGGACGTGATCGGAGAAACGTATGACAGGAGAACGGGGATAGAAGGGAATGAGTCTGGCAGAGAAGCTGCAAGAGAGGGCTTTTTGGATGGTAGAAAGCCACTCTTGTTTGACCTCAGTTCCGCTCTTATCTGGTTCCGCCATTGGCTCAGAAACTCGTCAAGCCTCTCTCCCTTGAGTGTAGTGGCACCTTGTATCAAAGATTCTCCCAGACCTGCACGAGCAAGCCCAGCAGCAAAGGCCCTGCCACAGCCTGGAAGGCCGGCCGGTATGTAGTCGCCCCCAGAGAGAAGTGCAATAAGAATAGCACCACCACGGGTGATTTGGACAAGTGGATGAGATGATATAGACGAAGCACGATAAGTCAGCACGTGATTACCGTCGTCTCTGCCCTCCGAATTCTTGACGGGGTGCGAGCGATTACCAGAAAGTGTGCTGCTTGGACTGGGCTCCATTAGCCCTCACAAAATACCGAAAGGAAAAATTGAGACGCACTTCCGGATGACCATAGTGGCGCCGAAGAGAAAGTTGTCTACATCATCCGAGAGGACAGCGTCGATGATGCCAATTCTGTTGAGGTATGCGAGTTCTGCTTCTGCTTCACCGGGTGCCATTCTCCATTCAAAACCAAATGCGTGGATGATGTTCTTCATACCCGTCGTGAGCCAGTGTGTGTTACCACCGACGCGTTTGCCGCGTTTAACGGCGGGACGTTTGGGGCCATCAAAGACAAAGAGAGGGAGCAGGGGCGATTGAAGAAGTCGACAACATCGAAAGAAAAGCGTACGCAGTTCCGGGTTTTCGCCTTCTCTGCCATAGGCTGCATGGAAGAACCAAATGGACGCGTCGATTCCGATGCGAAATCCTCGGCGACCGCCTGGATTGGCGACAAATCCATCCGAGACTGCCAGGTCTGTCAGAGAGCGTACTTCAGCAGCCGGTCGAAGAACCTGAACAAATTTCAGTTGCTGGCGTCTTGTCTAACGATCATACACACTTGCCTCCCACAACCCTGCAACACCCATCGTTGTCCGACGGCGGCCAGTGGCCAGGAAACACAGTGTGGTGGTAACTAGCACGTGATTTCACTCATATCCGCCCTCATTTGCCGATCAGCACTTCTCGATTTGGGTATGAATACCCTCAACGTTAGCCCCTTGCCCACCCGCGGTCAAACCTTCTGCTATTTTTCCCCCAGATGAGTACGCGCAACGTCGTCCTCCTTGGAGAAGTAGGATCTGGCAAGTCATCCATCATCAACTTAATCGCTGGAGACTGTGTAGCCAAACCATCCAACGATGCGAATGGCGGGACGCGTAGGATCATGTGCTACACCCTGAACGTTAGCCCAGGCGACACCCAGATCAACCTTTGGGACACACCAGGGTGGGACGGGGCTGACGGAGAGAGCACAAGCCAAGGGGTCAATAGCTTCTTGCAGAACTTGCACGCTACTGAAGGCATACATCTCCTCCTTTTTTGCATGCCAAAGGGACGAGCCACAAAAAACTTACTCAAAAACTACAAAGATATCTACTCAGAGCGTGCTTGGTGCGAAACTCCTACTGCTCTTGCCATAACTCGCCTCGAGCGGATGACACCAAACATGCATAACTGGTGGGAGGTCAATGGGACGAGCCTGGAGAACCAGGGACTCCAGTTCCACGCGCATGCATGCGTGACTACTGTGGACGACATTGAGGAAGCCAAGCAGGTCTCCCAAAATAGACTTCGGAAACTCGTCTTGCACCACATCTCAACGGAATCCATGAATCACCATGCTTTCTGCCCTGTAAGTCTCCTTCTTATGAGCCTACTTTCGTTGCATAACCTAGATAAGGGCCCAGAGGATGGAGTGCCAGCCTCCATTACCGGTGTCCGGGAAGCCTCCTGGTCCGCTCCCATTTGCTTTTCCACCATCCCTTGGCGTACCCAAAAGGACGTCTTGATAATGTGTGCCATCCCGTCGTTTAACGCCAAGGCGTCGCCTCATTGATACTTTCTCCCTAGCGTAACTGGTCCAGTAGGCTCTGGGAAGAGTTCTGTAAGATCTCTTCTTAGGCTTGACTCCGCCATTGGCTGAGAACGAGCTATCAAGTTCATTAGTAAGCTGACCGGGATTCCGGGGGATAGTGTAGGTGTCGGCCACTCCTTGATACCATGCACGACTCGCGTTCGTGCATTCGGCTATGGTGATCAACAGAGTGGCAAACGCGTCATCCTCCTCGACGTCCCTGGGTTCCCACATCCGTCACAGAGCGGCAAGATTTTGAACATGATTGTAAATTGGTTGAAGAATGCGTAAGCGGCTTATTCACTTTCAATACATGACCATGGCGATCAATGTCTTTTTGTTAGGTACAAGCGCGATGTCCCCCTTGGCGGTATTCTCTACCTACATTCTGTCGCGCATCGGTTTGCAGCCGTCTCCCCTGTGGATTTCTCCATCCTCGGTGGGAAGTGTGGAGAAAGTATTATGCAGAAGTTGTCTCTTGTCACAACCATGTGGAACGACGTGCCGGATGAACATAGCGCGGCAGAGTTGGAAAAATGCGAGAAAGTATGGCAATCCGTACTTCACCCGGGCGAAGCAGTCCCTCGATATCTGAACACGTGCCAGTCCGCAAGGGAGATTATTCAGCCCCTTCTCTCATCTTAAGGCGCGATGTCACTGGCCTGGCAAGTTGGATTCGTACGCCATCGTGAGCGAAATAACACCCCGAGTTGACTACAAGCATCCAAGTCTGTAGGGGACAAGGCAGTCATACACGGAGCAATTAGCAGGTGCTTTTTGGAACATATGGTCGTGTGAGCTTTCTCGGCCGCTGAGTTACACCCCCCCCCCCCGTAGGGAGGGCTGACGCAGTTATCGACATACGCAGTATAAATAAATTACCTGTGTGCCCCCTATTCGCACCGTAGCCCGGCAACCGTCATGAAATAATTGCTCATTTAACACCGACTAGGATACATATATGTGTAGTCAACATGACCCCTCCCCTCGTCCCCCCTCAGACTCCAGGTTAGTACTCCTCTTTGAAGTATATGTACAAGTTGGTGACTGTCAGATGGACTCAGTCAGGGCGGTCCATCAGTGTGGTTGTAACTGACATTGCAATGGCTGAGTGCTATGCAGCCTATCAGCAGACTTTCGATCTCCTCAGGTGGGGCGGCAAGCAGAAGTTCAGGACCACATGCCAAATTTGTACAAGCCAAGCTCAAACTCTATGTCTACCATTGGCACGTAGTGTTCTCTACCACGTATCATTCTCACCTTTTTGATGTATCACAATGCCCTTCAAGATCTTCCCCTTATTGTACCGGATTTGCTGGACCACATCGAGGAGTGGTAGCTACTATAGATGACCCAAAATAGACAAGCCCCAGAACACAAGCTTGGAGTTAGCGGAGCCACTTTCATCATCCACATTTGATCGATATGCTGCTGCCCGATCGCGTTGGCTTTCTTTTCCCTTCTATGCAATTCTATTCCGTTCTTTCAAGACCGTGTCCTTGGTGATCAGGGGAGCTTTATTACGTAAGAGTTATTGGCCACCACCAAAACAAGAGGCTCGAGTATGTGTCCACTTGTATCAAGCAACTTCAGTTTTGTTACCACTCGTGCTCGTTGCGGACTTCTTCACTTCTTCTCTCTGCTGATACTGCTTTTCTTGAGCGTTTATTTGTGCTGTTCTAGCTCCGAGCTTTGTCTTATGTAAGTGTGGTCGACCTCATTAAATTCATTATTGCTTGGTATACCCCACACAGCAACACCAGGCATCCATGTGTTTTTTTTTCCTCTTTCTCCTTTCAGCCCTCTCTCCAGGTCCATTGTACACTGGTAATCCACTCATCCATCACCCCTTGCCCAACTCGCTTCAATTGGTAGGTCGAAACCAGCGCAGAATGTATCATTGTAATGATGTCCAGCGCGTGTGCGGTAAATGCAGCCCTGCGCGGCTCCAATACTGAGCTACATCAAACTGTCTGCTGAAGAAACCCTTTGCCCCCACATCACCACGATGAGCCGACCAACGAGTGGCAACCTTCATAATCGAATGGACCGCATGTAAATTTATCTTCTTTTCAGAAGCGAGGAAGACTGACAATCTCTATCCTTGCAAATTCAGTCACCGAGCGCTCATAATGTGGCACGCGCCGGCATGCCAACTGCTTCTTTGTTCCTAATCCTGCCACCATCATTATTTCCAACAGGCACGGCGGATGTAACTTGGCAAGACATCATAATGCCGGCCATCCAATGGAAAATCGAGTATCAAGCTATTCTACTAGCAACGATAGGCTCAAGTTACAATGCCACGGTTGGAAGCGTTCTCTTACCTACCATGTTGGTCGTAGTATCAGCGCGAGAAGGAAGCAGTGTGATAGTTACTGACACAGACCGCCTCGATGTTCACTCTGTAAGCTTCATCTGTCACAATTCTCAGTCCAGTTCCGTGTGCATTACGACCGTGTCCGAGTCGGAAGTGTAAAACGGGCCTCACGGCGACAAAACAGAAACCGAAATTGTTTCGGTTTCATTGCTTCTGCACTTGTCCCCTTTCAGCAACATCGCAACAGATCCAGTTGTATTTCCCTGCTGTATGTAGACCGAAATCTCTGTGCCACTACTATGTCATCCAAATCTTTCTGGTTCCTTCCATGAGACAACATGTTTTTTGCCGCGTTCGGCGACTATTAAATTATGTAATTCCACGTGTCTCGTAGATGTGTCCTGCGCGGGGGAGCTACTCCCTAAATACTAAGTCCTTACTATTCAACAGGCAAGGATCGACTTTGCAATTGTGAAAGTTCACTGCTATTTACTCTTGCACTACTGCAGCTTTTATTTCGTAACAATTCCGGTTGACCCTGCGATATAGGCGCTACACAATCTATTGTTACATAAAATCAAAGCAGTAGAACTGTGTGAGGGTGCATAATAACCCTTATACTGAACGGAACGTTGACAACGTTAAACAGCAAAGGGTCGGTCTTGTGAATTCCTTAGGACCCTAACTTCGGAAGAAACCGTAATGTTGCCCTACCGAAACACCTGACAACGTTAAGGTTGAGTGCTTGATGAGACAGCAAGGCGTACTCCACTGACCAACGTCCAGCATGGCGTCCCACGCATCACCCCTGGTGGGATTTATGGAACGGTTGGTGAGGGTGTTCCTAAAGGGACGTGTGCCAATCGAAGATAGAGTGCTACAAGATACTATTGTCCTGAACATGAGATGGTAGAAAGAGTTTACGAGGATACATTGCAGGTAATTCAACCAACAGTTAATGTTGACAACATACAACTTTTTCGGACATTACAACCCAGAAGCTACTGTCGGAGATCAACACTTCACGGCGTCTTCGGGTAGTCATCACTTACACGTAGCCGATCAACCACCTGCTTTTCCCAAGAGGGCGTATCCACTTCCTTGTGGCCCGTGCAGCTGCAATTAATAATGATGATGATTCAGAGCCACGACCCGTGGAACGTTCCCAGCCAACGACATACCTTGCTGTAGCAGCGCCCGCACAGCGGCTCGCCATCCTTCTCATTCAAGCGTTTGGAGTCCAAAAGAGTATTGCAAGATGAGCATCTTAGGCATCCCTTATGCCAAGTTTTCCCAATCGCCTTCATCTGATGCCAGGGTTAAGCGATATCTCGGAGTGCGGATTCACAGGAAGTTGCCAACCTGCTCGGCAAAATAGACATTCTTCCCACATCGAGGGCATACAGGGGTTGCACCTCCTAGTCCCCACGACTTCACAGGACTAGTGCCAGCGCCTCCGAGTGCCATTCCATATCGAGTTCCTGTGGAAGTTTGCTTCAAAGGACTGATGTTAGCCGCAGTGATGAGCCCCGTTGAACTTGGCTTGAGTGGCGATGCTGGTCGTTCCATCGACGCGTCGTGGAACCCATCAGGGGGGTTGGAAGAGTCCGGGGTACATTTGGGCTGACTGAACAGCATGGGAGAAGAGGTTTGAAAATCCCTTGTATGTTGCATACAAGGGGTGTTTTCTTCGAATGTCATGGTGATGGGGTCCGGTACCTCATTTGTCTCTGGCATCTCTACATCGATCACTTCATCTGTCTCAGAACTCGCTAGCTCAGGGGCTGGACTGGATGGGAATGCGCGACTAAAGCGTGTAGGAAGAGTGGAATTGGCCCGCAATACTGGTGTTGCACCACCCGTACCAGTGAAGTGTGTTCGAATAGGCGATCGAGACCCACTGGTCGTGCTTGTGGAGAGATCAGTAGATCCATATGTCCTACTATGTGCCAAGGGTGTGGAGTATGTGCTCCTTACGGGAGAACCAGTGGGTGTATTCACGAGAGATCCATGAGCCAGGCGAATTGATGGTGAGGAAAAGGGTAAATTGGAGAGGTCTTCTTTGTCAGGGAGGTTTGCTTGTCGTAAGTCGCGTATCCCAAACAATCGGACGTGACAATTTTTGCTTTGAAAGAAATGTCAATCCAACCCGACCCGTCTACTAGACGAAGGCTCACCAGTACGGCTGCACAACACGCAGCAGTGAGTGGGACAGGTTGCATTCAAGAAAGACACACCATTTGGTCATGTTCCAGTAACGTCAGTGAATCTAGACGTTTGCTGCAAGAGGTACATGCCAAACATGGCTACGTGCAGCAATGCTTTTAAATGAAATTGTAATGGCCAAGTGGAACGATGGATCCTTGCCTTGTGGTATAACTGATCAGAAGAAGGTCAACCAGTCGCATGTGAGTATGAAATAGTTGGTCGTTGGCTGAGCTTCTTAACTTACATTGCGACCAGGGCCCATTACCTAGATGGATTAAATTATTGATTGCAATGAGTTGTAACGTGAAGCGGAGAACTCATAATACCTGTTCGGCAGCGTAGACGGCCTTATCGCATCGGGGGCAAATTGGCGTTCCTCCGAAGGGGTGCATCTCAGACGTAATATGTCGCGCAACTGCCTGTGGATTATGTGTGCAACGGTCAGCCACGGCGACGACTACTGAAAATCTGGACATACGAAGTACTAAGAAGCGGTAAAAAAGTCGGTCGGAAGCAGCTGAAAGCGCTTCTCGGATACGATGAGTAGATAGTAGCTTCCCCGTGAGCTTAGTAGTTGTTGCTAAGACAGTATCCTGTGGCTCGGCAATTTCCGAACGCTGGTTACCAAGTGTAGCCCAGCCCCTAGGGACGTGCCAACTGCAACTCCCGTCTGATTCTGGACTGCGGCGGAGGGTGTTGGCCAAGTGCAATAGTGAGCTTCGGTTCGTTGGCAAGGGATGATCGGGATGACTGAATTCTTGGTCTGCTTGGACGTTACCGCTGCATCCAGGCACAGTAATGCGAATCAAACATCGCGAGGGCGAGGATCGCACGACTCGCACTTCTTTACAAGGATAGGCATGATTCTGCTGTGCAGCTGGCCAACGGCCCCTAGAACGGTTTGTCTCGCTGCCGTGAGGTCTAAATACTGATAGCTATGAAATACCCGAAATTAATAAACTTTCACAGGTTCTCCGGGCAAGCTTGTAGCAATTCCCTGAGACGAAAGCTATCGACGTAGTATTCAGTCGGCATGTCGGCACGATCAATAACTCCGCACGTCGGAGATTGAATTAGCCATCGCGATGAGACTTTTTTTTCGTTAGATGACTATAGTTGTGATCAAAACAATCGCTCCCGTCAAACGCCCTTCCCTTCGTATTTCCATCTTCTCTCATCTTGTTTGTTTTTCATACCGTGTAGACCAACTTAGACACCCGTCCTATCTACCTCCATCCTTGACGATGTCCGACGATGAGCAGCACAATCAGACCTTTGAGCAGGTCAGCCCTTCGATTGCCATCTGATCACATCTCGATGCCATTCTGCAGGCAAGCGCTGGTGCCTCGCTCACTTTCCCTATGCAATGTTCTGCACTGCGTAAAAACGGCCACGTCGTCATAAAGGGTGCGCTCTTCACTTATCAAGCCTCACCGAATCAAACCGCTTGAACGTTGATTAGGCCGCCCGTGCAAAATCGTCGAGATGTCCACTTCCAAGACAGGAAAGCACGGACACGCCAAGGTTCACCTCGTCGGCATTGATGTACGCACCTTTTGTGGATGCACTATCTTGACGTGCTTGCACTTTGATCGCTGACGCATCTTATTAGATCTTCACTGCCAAAAAATTGGTACGCGGCTTCTTTCTAGCGACCGATGCTGGCCATACTGATCTCTACGCCAAACAGGAAGAAATCTGTCCATCCACCCATAACATGGACGTCCCAAATGTACAACGCAAGGAATTCCAACTCGTAAGGGCAATTTTATTCCACCCTCTACCGTTCTTACCCAATTCTTGCAGGTAAACATCGAGGATGGATTCTTGAACCTCATGTCCCAAGACTTTAATTCCAAAGATGACGTCAAGGTCCCCGAGGACCCTTTGGGAAAGGAGATCAAAGAGGCTTTCAAAGAAGACAAAGACTTACTTATTACGGTCGTTTCTGCTATGAACGAGGAAGCTGCGATCTCCTTCAAGGAAGCACCTAAAGGGTCTTGAAAAAAGTATGCCGCTTGATAATCACCGGAATCGTTTTGCCTGACTTCTCACTGATTGGCACACTTATTAGGACTTGTAGCTTATTCACGTTGTCACGTTACATTCGAGTCATTTATTTGAGTCGTGCATGTTCTGTCATCAACCTTGTTATTTGAATTGTCGTGTGCTGTTAGGAATGAGTGGGGTAGCACTTTGGATGGTGTATGCGTACACATGATAATGACAGCGGAAAAACATTACTGGTCTGGGATACACGGCCAATTAACGCCGAGCCGATTAAGCCAGCGAATTTTCGCACCCGTGCCAAGGTTTGAAGTAC
This sequence comes from Pisolithus marmoratus, assembly GCA_024613145.1. NCBI lineage: Eukaryota > Fungi > Basidiomycota > Agaricomycetes > Boletales > Pisolithaceae > Pisolithus > Pisolithus marmoratus. The sequence continues at coordinate 159,385 of JANFAE010000104.1, forward strand.
GAGAGCCCCAGCCATCGATGCGCGTTGGCCAACTGCAGTGCTATTCAGCCAACTCAGGGGTTTCACGTTCTTCAGAGTTGACAAGATGCCGTCTTCGAAATACGTGGGTCCGGGGCCCATATAGACACTGGACAAAGATCATCCGCATGGGGCGTTATTACGCCGCAATATACAGACTACCATCCTGATGCTGGCCAACGGCCTCGCTGTCTTAGTTGGCCATCCTGTGCAGGGTCACGGAACAAGGTTACACATGCAACGCTGGGATGTCATGGAGAGCTTGTATAAAGAGGGAGAGGAGGGGTACTGTCCTCCATTGAGCCACTCACCGCCCTTTGTACACAACCACCATGTCTAACAACGCTGCATACACCAACAGCGATAGGTACAACAATGACTTCACGGACGAAGTAAGTGTCTTCAATATCCGATGTCCTGGTTGATTTCGACTACGCACCTTACCGTTTTCAGGACGCTTTTATGCTCATCAAGATTGCTACGTCTCCAGAGCTCCGGCTCCATACATGTCACTGGGTGGATAATGCCACGAGTTGCAGGAGTGACGTTTCTGGACAAAATTTTCCTGCTCATTTACGCGAGCGTCACGGCATCACAAATGCGGACAATCGGCAGATAAAGTGCCGTTGGGACGGCTGCAGAGAGTATGTCCCAGGCGCGAACATGTTTCTACACATTCAGCAGAGGCACATCGCGTGGGTGTACCCGTGCTACAATTGCGGGTTGGAATTCGCCCGCCCGAATACGCGTAACTCTCACTTTACTCAGTGCAGGAACGCTGGGAACTGATATTAGGGTGCTGCTGAGTGTTTGAGGGCTGCGCCCTCATCGAACGATCCCAATACTCGCTTTCCCCCCCGCTCCCGTTGTAGTTTCGGTGATTTGGAGTGTGGAGGCTTTTTTTCATTGATAGTGGAAAATGTTCTTCTTGGATCTATGCTATACTGTTCTCGCTGTTCACGTGTTTAGTTCATACTTTTGATTCCATGCTGTTTTTCACGGACACATTACCTAGTGCGACCGGCGGAGCGGGTTTACCTTTTCTTCCCACCCCACTAGAAGGGTGAATTCGAAACGCGACAACGCATGCAGCGCGAGGATCGCCACAACGATTTAGGATGCTTCAAGGTCTCGTTGTGATGGCAGGCGCAGAATTTCTGTGGCTGTCATGACGGAAGCCAGGCTGAGTTTCTTTAAGAGCCCTGGCCATGCTGTATACAGGAGGCTTTGCCTGGCCAAGCACTTGGCTGGCCGCCCTGCCTGCCAAGCTGTGCAAGCGGAGCCCCGCGGAACGAGTCAGCCTGAATTAGATACGCTCAGACGTGACCAAGACGGCGAGGCAGTTGGCCTCCGCCTTCTAGAAATTTTGAAAAATCTGACAGTTCCGGTATAACTTATGAGGCTCAGTCGTTGCCTAATAATAATTACCGACGCCGCTCACCTTGCAATTCGCGGCTGTGGTAAGTTCGATGAGATGAACGCCGTCAATAATCATTTTTTCTGATACAACATGTGGAATGGATACCGGTCCACGGTGCCAATGGCGGGGTTGGTATCGTGCGGTGATACCATGGTGTGAATCACGACCTTGCACCTCCAAGTCTTTTCTCCGCAGAAAGTTACGCGAGGTATGGTGAGTACACCACCCAGGTGGGGGTAGGTAAGAAACAGCGACCACGTTGGGTCTTTTGCCATCCACATGGTCTACTCAAAGAAAAAAATTACTCGGATATGGGGAATCGAACCCCGAGCTGCCGCGTACAAGTCCCCTCACCATGAGAGGCGGCAATGTTAGCCATTACACCATATCCGACTCATGCGAGTAGGTCTCGGGTAAGCGGAATGACAAGGACGTGCTAGCCCATACTCCAAGTGAACTTCACGTATATGATGTGGCTCGTGAATGGAGTCTTCGACGGGGATTTCACCGGCGTCGGTCATCGAACAGCTTGACCAGTCACCAGACGTCTTGACATGGCTTGAACACCGTCTTAGATTGCCCTGGACAGGAAGCAACGACCAGTGGTCCATCCCTGGAGGCACTCTTGACTGCAACAGTCCATCGCAGCCCAGTCCACGTCCTCCGCTGTCGAGAGCACCATAGACGAGATTGCCCGTGCAACACCCCGTTTGGTGTACGACCTCCATTTCACCCGTGATGGTGCACTCGCACTCAAGAGTGTCTTGACACAATCAATGCCTTCAGACAACACGGCACCGGGTCACTCTGACAGCGACATCCAAAGTCCTGGAGAGACTGCAGTATCTAGACACCTATTAAAACTCGTATGGAAGCGGCCCGAGATGTCCTTCGCGAGGCTGAATCCTGGGGTGCTCTTGAAACAGAGGTTACGGCTCTCCTGGCCGAAAAATCATACGCTCGGGCCGCTTCCAGACTATCGGCTTCAGCCAAGTTAATGCCGATGTCTCGTCAAGCCGCAGGCACCCCAGCCACAACACAGGAACCCCGTCGTGCTCTACTGACATCTCTTGCCAACCAGCTTGAGGCTGCCATATCACCTGATCTAGTGCGAGCCATCACGGCTAACGATGTCGAATCGTGTAAATCCCTCTACGCCATATTCGTCGACATTGAGCGTGAGGGCGAGTTCCGGAACTACTACTACGGAACACGGCGCACCGCTTTAGTGGAAATGTGGAACCAGACAATCTTGGACGGTGAATCTGCGCCCACCGGAACACAAGAGTACCAGCAAGCCCCAGAGGAGCTAACTTCATTCTATCCAACGTTCCTCTCTGCGTTCTTGTCCATGCTTAATGGAGAACGCCACTCCGTTTCAGCCATCTTTCCAGATCCGGAGCCTACGCTGGCGTTCCTCATCCACAACACGCTCACTGCCCTTACACCTTCACCTGGTCAACGTTTTGCGGCGCTTCTCCACGGCAATGGCGGCCCTACTGCCTTGAAGGACATGGTGAAACTGTTTCAGGTTACGGAGGAATTCGCCAAGGGGACGGAAAGGATCTTGGAGAAACTGCGTGCATCTACTCCGTCTGCAATGTCCGTCGCATCCCCATCATCTTCAGGTGAAGGTGGCCTATCCCGGCGGCGCTCCATGCGCATGTCGATGTCATGGCGGTCAACGAGCAGCTTCTCCGGCTCAGCAAAGCAGCAAAGTGGTTCCAGCGGGATAAGTGTAGTCGACGCTGTGGAGTGGGACCAATGCCTCTTCCAGCCTTTCCTCGATTTCCAGGTTGACTTCGGCACCCTTGAGCGACGATTGCTGGACGAAGCACTTGGCCCACCGGTTCTCAAGTCACAGAGTGCAACGGATGGTGATCGCGCTGCTCGAGAGATGCGCGAACGCGCTGTCGACGTGTTCAGTGCTGCGGAAGAGAGTATCGAGAGGTGCATGACCTTCACCCACGGGTACGCGTCGGTCGGTCCTCGTACGCGCACTCGATGGCTATGTGTGCACTTTTGTGGACGCGTGGACAAACAGCGTCATCGGCTGGGCGAACGCGAGCTCAGTAACGAACACCAGTGCTCTCTCCTATAGTGGGACTGAAGACGAAGAGTTTGCTGATCTAGATTATACGTCACAGGATTGGGCACACATCCAGCGTGCTTTACATCTTCTTGCTGCAGCCCAGGCTGTCAAAGAGCGTCTGGGAGTATTTGAGACACGTCTCCGAGGGGCCCTGAGCCAGGTGGCCATGGCCTTCCGTGCAGCAGTGAACGGACTTTACACTCCTGGGGTAACGAAAGGAGAAGGCATATTACTAGCCCAGTCTACATTAAACTCTGTGGAATTGAGTGACCTGTTCTCTCGCGTCCTGCAGTCATCGTCCACGCGAACATCAGCTATGGCTCCCGTTTTACTACCTTCAAGTCATTCTGCCATCACGTCCTTCGCTCGTGCCAACCAGCGTACCTTACAACGTGTTCTCCTCTCCCCCCTTTTCGTACACCTCAATGGCTACTCTTCACTGCCTCTCTGGTCTGCCTCACGCCAAGAACCCGTGCCAGGGCTCCAAGGCGTCAACGTTCCAGCATTCTCCTTGAGCCCTAGTGAAACTATCCAACGTGTTGGTGACGGGTTACTCAACCTTCCGAGATTATTTGAAGTCTACGCCGAGGACGATGCGCTCGGATTTGAGGTAGAATCCTTGGCTAAGGGGGACGGCCCTAGGCCCCGGTCTCGGGGGGGACGATTCGAGCGCAATTCAAGCGGAGCAGATCCACTCCCCGGAGGCCGTCACGGCTGCATGGCTCTCGTCTCTTGGCAGAACCATGCTAGCACACTTGACACGGAATATCTTGCCACAAATCAGAGTATTGACTGTTGCTGGCTCTGCACAGCTCGCGGCCGACTTAGGCTACCTGTCCACTATCATTCGTGCCCTTGGTGTAGAAGAGGGGGATTTGGAGCGTTGGAGAACCTATGTTTCGATGGGAGACGAAGCAGGGCGAGCAGAATACTCGGCATCTGAAAACGCGGATGACGTTTTGAGATTAGTTGCAAAAATGCGAGGATGGTTGTCGTAATGCTCATTACATATTAGTAGACCCATCCGTACATGCGTTGCAAATTAGCTTTGATATACAGCAACCAGATATCGCAAAACTAAACCAGGATATATGGTACAGACTAACGAAGCAACTAGTCCATAAAGGCGCTTCCTCTCGCCCCCTATCGAGCGTATGGGTGAAAAGTATGCCGTACGCGATTTGGCATTCTGGAGGGTCCTGGTCCAGAATTCATCGGCATCGCACCTGCACCTGCATTCGCGCTCATACCCATCATGTCTCCCATACCCATACCCATGCCCTGCCTCATTCTCATGCCGACATTGCCCATACTCATTCCCCCAGCTGTACCGGGCTGCATCATCCCCATCGCCATCGGTGTAGCCATTCCCATACGCATTCCCATCGGATTCATCGCTGCCATCATCGGGTTTACCCCTCCTCCCATCATCCCCATGCCGCCCAAGCCCATACCACCAAAGTTGTTCATCCCCATACCTGTGGCGCCCATGTTCATGCCTCCCATACCCATACCCATCATCATCGGGTTCATCATTCCTACGGATCCAGTACTGCCATTGGCCATGGGCATCTGGCTCATCATGCGCTGGTACATCATCGACGCCGCTGGGTTCACAGCCTGCTGCGGATTGAACGTCATGGGCGTCACGGCTGAATTACGCGCTTCTTGGTCGCCGTAGCCATCACGACTATTTGCGTTCCGTGCCTGATCGCGCTGGCTCCGGGGTTGGGCCATCTTCACTTCAATCTATCAGAACACATTCCAGACCATCAGATCCCCACATAAAACATGCAATATACGAGATGATCCTGACCTCTTTATCATCCAAGACGAGTCCTAGTTTACCAACAAAGCGCTCCTGATTACTCGAGTCTTCGAACGTGACAAATCCGAAGCCCTTGGATCGACCTGTCTCGCGGTCGACCATAACCGTGGCATCGACGACTTTTCCAAATGCAGAGAAAAAGTCGCGCATACTTTCCCCCGTCGTGGCGTGCGAGAGTCCACCCACGAAATATCGCGTATTCCTTAGATGTTCTTCTCGTGGTATCGCCCGCTTAGGGTCGATCTGCAAAGGATGATTGTCAACCATTAACGAGGATGGGGAACACGGTTCAACCAACAGTTTTCCCGTCCAGCGAGTGCTCCTGCGCTAGGACAGCATTTACAGATTCTGGTTCCTCAAACGTTAGGAACGCAAAGCCCCGTGACCTTCCATCGGGATCACGCATAATTGTGCAAGCATCCACCTCAGTAAGGAAAACAAAGTCGTTAGTTTCGCTCTCCATGCAGAGAAACGAGCGCTTAACGAGAAAAGCGCATCGTATAATCACCTTGCCAAACCGTGTAAAGTACATTTTCAGACCTTCTACTCAGACAGGGAATGTTGTTAGTTCGGCAAGAAAGAATTCTATACGGGTAAGAGTGTATACCATCTGTAGTGTCCCAGCTAAGTCCTCCGATGAACATTTTGCTAACGGAGGGAGATTCCGTAGGCAAGAACGAGTAGTAAGAGTAGGAGTGCAGTGAGGTGAAATAGGTGGTCGGTGGGTGTCCAGAGTGATATCGTCAACGCGACACGTAAGTGATTAGCGACCAGAGTAGCCAAGTGCCAGTAAGAGTGCGTAAGAGTCATAGCGAAGAAAAAAAAAGCAGTAGGATTAGTAGATATAACCAGTCAGTAGAGCAGAATTAAAAAGGGTGCATGTACGGTAAAGTGTCGTACGTTCACCAAAGGTTGGGGTACTAGCATGGGCAAAATATAACATATAACCTTCCGGGCCAAATCCACCAGACACATTTGTGGTTGCCCAGTGCTCCGCACTAGCTGTTATCATAAAGAAACGAGGTAAACTGCTCACCCTTCATCCTTCATCTCAGACGGCCGTATCGGCCGGTCAGCTCGAGAGCGGTCAGTTTCATGAGTAGCAATGGCAGATGGCCCAGATGCGGGAAGAACGAGTCGTTGTTGTCGCTCCTGACTTGGCGTCTGCTGGTACGCAGAAAACTGCTTCGCGACCTGCGCAGAGTACGACAGGGCGGATGAATCTGACGTCAATGAAGGTTTCGCAGGAAGGGAGGCGCTGTCTGCTGTCTGTGACTTTTCCGCGGGCTCGGAAATCATCTTATCATCTTCCGGTAGTACAAGTTCGAAGGTTTCACTAGATGCTTGGCCGTCGTCGTCCAATGGGATGGTGAATCCGTCATCATATAGGTCTGCGAGTAAAGGCTCCGAAGAGTGTTCAAGCATACCAGATACATCCTCACCTCCATACAAGTCCGAATCAGCGTTGTCTTTCTTCTCTGCTGCCATCCTAGAGGTGTGGTGTGTATATTGGACACCCAGGGCGGGCACTCGCAGGCCGTTTTTAATATATTGCAGGTACACAGCACAGGGCATACACATGTCCAAACAAACGTGCCTGCGGTTCGCTAAAAACACCGGGTGACAAGCTAATGAACGTTTACACGCTAATGTACAACAAAATTACAAGCCGTCCAAAACCTTGAGCTTCTACGATCGAGGGAGTTTGCATCGAGAGCCAGCTAATGAACTCCATTAACGAGGACACGGCCTTCTTTGAGCTGTTGTGCCGTACGCTCCGCTGCGGCATCATAAACATAGTGCACCGGAGGACGTTTTGGCACATATGCCACCTCATCCGAATCGGAATCCACGACCGAATCTCGAAAAGACGATGCAGCGTTCCTGTCACTGTACGGGTCGCCCGAATCGTATACTTGTGAAGCACGCTGTCAGCCGCATAATCCACACAAGAAGATAAACTGAGCCTACCATCGGGCTCATAAACAACCGGCCGCTTTCCAAGTGCCTTCTCACTAGGACGAATGGGCGTATGGACTTCTTCGCTAGTTAATTTGTCATCTTCGATATGAATTCGTTCCAACCCTTCGGGCAACGAATCTTTCCTGCTCTCCGGGGAATTATTCCTTGACAATCGTTGCATCCGATCTGGAGAAGGTGTGCGAGAGTAGGCTTGAGGTTGCGAAGGCGAACGCGGGCCAAGAGGGTGAGGCGGTGCCAGTAGCGTTGGCGTCGTGGCCTGCGAATGGTAATGCTGCGAAGTAATTTGGGCTAGCGAAGGAGCGCTGGGCATCAAGTTCGGTGGTATCCGTGGTAATGGATGATTAGGAGAAGGTACGACTGTGGGCATCTCAAATTGCTGACGTGGTGACGTCGGAGGCGAAGGAAGCGGCGGTGAAGCGGTTCTCGGCGACCCGCTGTGCCCACCAGGAGGTTCACCAAGCTGTTCGTCCAATTGCTTCGTAGCCGTTAGCCAATCCCGAACCAGCACCAAGAAACAAGTCGACTAACCCTTCTGTTCATCCGTACCTCCCGCTTGCTCCTCTCCTCCGTTGCCCTTTCAATCGCGACCCTTGCGAGGTCGTCATACATACCCAATGCCCCGAGAAGCATCCCATTGGCATCAAGAAGGGCTGCAAGCAACTGTTCTTCTATGGTAAGTTCATTGGGGGGCTCGTCTAGGCCGGCGGGAAGATCTTGATGGGAATCATGGACTGATCGTCCACGCTCGTGTTGGAGGGCTTTTTCAGCTCGTGACCGTTCTGCACTCGCAGTTGCCCATGGTATCTGTGCACAGATCAATTCTTGCGATGAACGGCATTTCTCCATGAATTCCTGAAAGGGATTCTTCAGAGTATGCCGGCCGGAAGGGCGAACATACTCACACGGACGAGCTCCCCGTCAAGAGCATCGGGTTTTGCGAAGGCCAAGGCATCGGACAACACGCTGGCATTGCCACGGGCTATTTTACATTCCTGGAACAGTCGCTGTATATCTTCCTCCAAAGGGATTATACCCCGATGGCGCTGCCGACCCTGTGGTTGCTGGAACAATCATGATTAGCTTGGTAGCGAAAGACGTCGGGAGACATACAGGACTTTTGTCCACTGACGGAGGGATGGGAGGTATTCCTATGGAGAACGTCTGCTGTGCAAAAGTAGGCGTCTCGAGGGAGTACTGTGAACTAGGCCGCCGTAGAGAGCTGACAGGCGGACTAAACATCACATCATCCGTATCAAATGGTACTCCACAGTCCGGCTTATCCGCAGGCTTGAGACGACACCATAAGCCACGGAAACCTTCTTTGTCTTTCTCCTTATCTTTACCCGCCGATTGAGGTCCTAAGAAAACAATGAGTCTCCGGCGCGGACAGACATCAGCTAAAACATGTAACATACTTGATGATATGTACGCTGCTGCTGCCAATACCTCCATCAGTCGCTCTCGAACGACTGGCGAGGTCCGCGAGGATGTCAAGACATCTTCCAAGGTCTCTATGAATTTTCTCTGTGAAATCTGCGCAAGGAAAATATCTGAAGCGTTCCGAAGCATAATTGCCCACAACTATGGAGTAAAACAATATTAAACCTTTCAGCGGGCCCGATAGCCACATGGTACATACTCTCGCTGCAGCCAACTGTGACTTTGGCTCCGCGTATCTGACGAAAGAAAGACACGAAGGTTAATGAAAACGTCGAAAATCCAGGTAAGAATTAACTTGCTTAAACTCCCGTCTCAGGGCCCTTGCGGCTTCTTTAGCATTGGCTTCGGTAGCGGATGCCCTCTCGCAGACTTCGAGTACAATTATCCAATCCTCAGATGCCGTTGCAGTGAGATAGCCTTGATGATCCACGGTAATTTTGTTTGGTGGACGCGGGGTTAGGTGATAGTTACGTACCAATCATTCTCGTCAGCTCGGAACTCCCAGCGTCATCGTCTCGCCGGTCTCGGTCTCTCGCACGCTCCCTCTCTCTCTCCCTTTCCTTTTCTTTTTCCTTTGTTTTGCTCTCCCGATCCTTCAACATGCCCTCCCAGAAACCTCTCTTCTCTTTCCTTTCCACACGCACAGGCTCACTAAGCAGATGATGATCGTCAGAGGAGTCTTGATAAAGATTGGACTGGGAATCCTGGTGACTAGGTTCTAACGCCTTGAGGATTCCCAATGCGGCGGGAGCTGGAGATTTCTTGCGTGGGTTGTTTTGGTCGTTACGTGGGTTGCGGGTATGATGTTGAACGGAGGTCGTGTGAGATGAGACGCTGAAGGGGGACGAAGAACGAGGTATTGGCGGCGGAGCGTTTGGCATGGGAGGAGAAGCGCCTGTAGGGAGCGATCCGAGGGATGACGAACGCGATGGGATAGTTGGAAGTGGGATATGCTGCTGATGTGAGCGTATAGTCATTCCGTGGGCGGCTTCTTCGTCTGGTGGGTCGACCTCCCAGTGATCTTCGCGGGACGGGTGGGGAACAAGACGTGGATGTTCTCGAGATTGAGACTGGGCTGATGGCAGTACCGCTGCGGGCTGGAAGCTGCCGTGATGGGCAGCAACAGAATCCTGTTCATCAGATATACGAGATGACGCGCACTGACTCGGTGAACAGGTGTGAAACGACTCACCTCGTCGATGATGGGTTGGGCAGGCGCCTCAGGATCCCGACCGAGCGGAGTGACCTTGGCTAGCTTCAGCTTTTCGCGACCAAAAAACTTTTGCAACTTCATTTTGGCGAGGATCTTATAAACTGTAAACAAAAAAAACTGTTGTTCTGCCCCCGGTCAGAAATGCTTTGAAGTGAAACTTGCAAGCTACACTGTCGCCATCATCGGACGGGGCTGTGTCGCGATGTCTACACAGCTTACGGCCTCACGTGATCATGGAACTCCGGTTCTATTATGTAATCAACGGACACGGCAATCGCCGAAGTGCTATACAATACATGTCAGCCACAACTCTGCCCTTGATTCCACCCTCGGCGCCGTCGTTCACGATCCTCAAGACACAAGGTATGTTGGGACAAACTTGCAACCTACGTCAGACTTGGACTGAAATACCTTTTATTTAGGCATAAAAGCTGTGGGTTCCGGCGTTCACAGCCGAGAATTTGGACTCTTAATTCAATCTTAGAACACCAAATGGCCCAACGCGTGACCCTCCGTAAACGCCAGCCCTACAACACATCTTCGAACCGCCGACGTGTGGTCAAGACGCCCGGTGGTCGCCTCGTTTATCACCACCTCAAGAAGATCCCCACACAACCCAAATGCGGTGATTGCGGGATCGGTCTTCCAGGTGTATGTTAAACCGCCCTTTTGACATGTGTTGACAACCCTTAATCGTAAATGATACAGGTACCCGCTCTCCGACCACGTCAATATGCCACCGTCTCCAAACGCATAAAGACTGTCCGACGGGCATACGGTGGTTCGCGGTGTGGTGACTGCGTCAAATCTCGGTGAGTCGCTCGATCCCCCTCAGCTCTTCTTTGTGGTCTCAATTCTTTCTTCCAAAGCATTCTGCGGGCATTCTTGGTTGAGGAAGCCAAGATCGTGAAGAAGGTTATCAAGAGCCAGCAGCAACAGAAGGCTGCTCAAAAGTAAACCACAGGGCGTCGCACTATGGCTACTATATCATGTTCTCCTCATTCACTTGTCATCCTTATAGCATCCATGTACGGCGTGGCAATTATGGTCCAGGACTGACATTTATGCCGCTGATGATGATATTCACTGAAGCATCAAGGTCCAACGATATATTACAATGCAGGTGCGTTAAGAATTCTGGCGATTCGATTGTCGGGAGTGCGTGATGTAGCCAGATCAGAGCACGGTCGCAATGCATGTCAAACAGCCGGTCAGTCACAGTCCTGCACTCAGCGTATCTCGCAATGCGACGTAGTCTTGCATGATGAAGCGTTCTAGCGCATTCTGTCTGGTAGTCTCGGATGCTCACCTTTACACGCAGTCTTGACATGTCTTAACGCTTCTGTCTGTGCTGCTTCAACGTCTTGACCAACTTCTATCACCTTCTGGTGTTTCTGGACGGCTAGCGACTACGATCGCAAGCGACTGTGAATTCACATGAAGCGCGAACATAAATGCTCACGAGTAATTTCTGTTGTTTCTCGACGATGGCTACCATTACAGCGCGCATCTTGTCTTCTACAACCGCAGTTTGAGCGAGGTAATTCTGATAGGTATGTTCTCTGTCGCGTCGCTGCTATCGAAGTTAGACCCTCGATGACGATTCGCGCGCATATATGCACTTACATCTTAGCTGGTAACCTCTTCCATGGCCGCACGTTTACCTGCTTATCTGTGCACGGGTCAGACGGACTTGACGGACTCTCGCTGGTGAGACCACTAACGTATTCGTTGAGCTCAGTTCGAACAACTTGCAAAACTCTGTCCTCCCTTTCCTGTTTGTGTTTCTGCCATGAAACTATGCACGGTGAGCTGGATCAGACTCTGACGAGCAAAGCTTTGCATGTACCTTTAAACTCGGCGGCGGCCTCGGCGTACAACCTGAATGCTGTTCGCAGACCTGCCTCTGGTTAACCATAATACGTACTCAAATTCCTGGTCCTCGGTGTCCTGTGGTCTACTTGGTTTGGATGAGTGGCCGCCGCGATTGTCTCCGTTCTTTACTGAAGACATAGTGCGGATGCTTCTGGGTACTCCGGATGGCATCGTACCGAGTAATAGTTGGGATAGATGAGCGTATTGCGTTGGACACGCCTAGTAATCAACGCCTAACAGTATTCGAGACACGCGTCGTGTCACATGTGGTCACGGGGACGTCGCTGCAGTTCACCCATACTCAGGTCAGTCATAGCGTGATCGGGCTGTCTAACTGTCCACATCGGGTGATATGTAAATAACAAGTCGACAAGAAGCGATCACAGAGTAATACTCGAACTTGGAGTCGTATTTACTCCCTTGCTTTCCACTGGCGGGGGCTGGGAGCGAGGGGAATAGCCCCGTCTAAGCTTTGAGTGACTAGGCGTAGTTCCGACCAGATAGTCCGTAGTCGGGAGCAAAGCAGCTTGGCTCTTATCTACTTCACAATAGCCTCCGTCACTCCCAGCACTTGATTCACTTGACCGACGTAGCTCCTGAGAAACATTTTGATACTAAGTGTTAAGCAGAGTCAGTCTTACAACTCGTCGACAACCTTCAAGCCAGCACTCACCACCTCACGATACGACCCTAGTGCGCGGATAACGGATGCTGATTCACCCCTGACATAGTCATTGAGATCATTCCCTGACATTGGCTGACGGGTAACATCTCCCCACGTTCCGGCTCTATCACTAATGCTCGCCCACCACTCAATCGTAGAGTTCATGTCCGCAAGCACCAACCTCATCACTCCGGTAATTGCCTCCAAAACATCTGTTTAAATCAAGTTAGCTGCACGATTCAACCGAACATAGACGCCACGTACAGAAGTATCTCCTCCCTCCACCAAGCAACATCATGGCTAGTGTAGTTCTTTGTTCCGCGAGTAGAGCAGCCCGGTATTCACCGCATTTCTGCCAACAATTATCGGCATACCGATGCACGATACATTGAAACTGAACCCACCTTTGCCATGGTCATGTGTGTGCTTCTCCACTCACGTTCAGTATCTTTCATAGTATGTATGAAGCTGCTCGTGAGGTTCTGCAGCTGTTGTGAGTGTCGCGACTCGACCATAGATCCCAGGGCATCAATTCCATGCTGTGCGTTATCAACACTCTTCCCTAGGATGCTGGCGAAGTCTGAAGTCCAAGCGCGTATGGAATTCACGATGTCATCGCGAGTAGGGTGTCATCTTCCGGATGTTCGGGATGCGGTTTGCCAAGTGGAGGAGTTGGATACAGTTCGTGATATAATCTGCTTGGGGGACAAGAAGAGGGTTTATTGGAGGTGGTAGGGACCTCCCCCACGGTGGATCGTTCCGGTAGTAAGGGTAATTAACATCATGTGTGGGGTAAACTCTGAGAGGATCCGGTCATTCCGGTCGTACCATATTCTTTGAAAATGACGTACTCGTTTCTTGTAGGGTTGCGGAAAACGTCGAGGCTTGAGCTTCTGGCAGGTGGAAAGCTATATCGATATGTCAACTACTATGAGGAATTGACAAATCTTTAACCCACTACGCTCTTTCACCGGCGCCAGAGCGGCGTTTCAAATCTTCGATCTGCCTATTCAGTTTGCTTACTAACAGTTCCAGCCCCTTCTTCTGCACAGCGATTTCGTCCTTGGTCGAGGCAGCTGTCGCTGATCTCGATTCCTCCTCCAGCTTCTTGATGTCTGCAGTGTGCTTCTGCAAAATAGCGCGAAGTTCACTCTGAATCTCGGTTCCCGCTGCGGTCTCTTCTAGAGTCTTCTGCTCGTATAAGAGTTCTTGAACGATTTGAGTGGTCGTATGGTCCTGTACGTTTAGAAGGGAATCGACGATCTTTAATGCAGATGTCAGTGTACCGTGATGGCGGTGCATGACAGCACCCCCATCCAATAAGGGCTTGAATAAGGTCTTGCTGGAACGTAGCTCTTGCTCGTGGCGTTCCCCCTCTTCTGGTGTAACCTTGTCCCACATTGTCGTAACAATGACAACATTCTTCAGAGAGTCTTGACCACAGATCTTGTGAAACATCCTGAGATTCCGTCGCGCTGCGCCTCCCATTCTGGTATCACTTATCCGATGCATGTAGATGAGACCAATAGGTATGGAGCGTTCCTCCTCCTGCCTAGTGTCGACACGTCAAAGGGGAACGCAAAACAAATTCATACCATACTCTTACACTAGGAATGTTGCGATCATGGAGAGGACATCGATATCGGTGATTCCCTCTCGGGAGTCATCAAAACCAGGAGTATCCACGAGTTTAAACCCGAGACCCTTTCCGTTATTCAACTCGATGGGCTGAACCTCCCTCGTTTCTGACTGGAGGCTACGTCCAATCCGGACGCCACTGGACGACCCCGGTGGGAAAAAGCTGTTAATGAACTGAAGATTTAACAGCGTTTAAATATGGCAAGTACACATAACACTTCCTGAGCGCTTACCGTGGATTTTCCGGATCCGGTGGGACCCATGACTCTATTCTGATTATTAGTTTGAGTGTGATCGAACCCGCAGTTCGACTTACGCGATTGTTTTGACTGACATGACTAAACCGGAGGTCTCTAGATCGCGGTATAGAGAAGTCGTCGCAGACGGGCCCGGGTTATATAGCTCGGAAACATGCTCGACTGTACACGCTGCCCAAGCAAGGCAAAGTTTGCCGCGTTGCACATTGCGTGGAGGTTGGACATCGTGATCACCTTGTACTGGCATAATTCCCGCATCGTGGTATGTACCATGACATCACTTCATCTTGTGCCATCTCCTGTAATCGGAACCTGATCGAGAGCCAGAACTTCTTCGAAGCAGCAAGCACGTGGGTAACCCCACAGCATCAATCTTGAGCGCTTGAGCGCCAAATGCCATCATTCCAATGAACGCTGATATCAAAGTTTTGTCTATTGCCTATCTTTAACGCGCTCACCACGCACAAACCTGCAACTTGGCAGGCAGCCTCATTTCCACGATACCAGCGGAGGAAGGCACCACTCCCTGAGCCAAGATGTGGAGTAGATCCACACGGGGAATGTATATAAACGTGCTTTCTCTGTCGTCAACTTTTGACTCAAGTCGCCATATCACCTCACTGCTTCACCATGTCCAACGAACGAGTGATCGTGTAAGTGTAGCGTCTCTTCCCCGGCCTGATCCATGAAGACTGAACTTTGGAACAGCATTATGGGCCCCACGGGGACGGGTAAATCTTCCGTAAGACATACCATATAACACTGACGTAGTTGAAGGAACGCTGACTGCAACCTTGAATTTCTTAGTTTGTCCGCAACGCAGTCCCCCTGGCGTTGTCCGGTCAAGTCCAGGTCGGACATAGCCTTGAGTCCGAAACGAGCGAGGTTCAACCCATCGAGTGGGTGAACGAAGATGGCGTTAAGATCAAACTTGTGGATACTCCTGGCTTCGATGATTCCAGACAAGGCTTGAATGATACCGATGTCCTCAAAATGATTGCAAGTTTCCTGGAGGAAGAGTAAGTATAATATCTTTGCATCCATCCGCGAACACCCCATAAATTTGTTTTAGGTATCGGGGAACCGTGTCAAGAGTTGCTGGTCTTATTTACGTGCACCGAATCGCTGACACCCGCATGGGAGGTCAGTCAAAAAATAATCTTAGAATGTTCCACAAACTTTGCGGCGATGATTCCCTGAAGAACGTTGCCATTATCACAACGATGTGGGACAAGGTCACAGCGGAAGAGGGACAGCAACGCGAGCAAGAATTGCGATCGGGGCATAATCTGTTCAAGCCCTTACTGGATAAGGGGGCTGTCATGAAACGTCATGATGGAACCCCACAGTCTGCATCCAATATCATCAATTACCTTCTAGGCAAGAAGTCTACAACAGTTCAAATTGTTCACGAACTTGTAGAAGAGCAGAAGCCTCTGGAGGAGACCGCAGCGGGTGCTGAGCTTCGCGGCATTATTAATGCGCTTTTGGAGAAGCACAGAAAGGAAATATGTGAAATGCAAGAAAAGATGATGCGTGAAATGGAGGGGATGAGGAAAGAGATGATGAAGGAAAAGAACAAAGCAGAGATGGAGGTCGCACGGCTGCGCAAGCAGCTTGACGATCTGAAACGGGGTGTCCTCGTAAGGGAAAAGTTGGGTGTGATGGAGTAAGTGTTCAGTCACTTTTCGTGTTTGTAAGACTATTAAGTTCGCTTCAGTGATAGTGCCCCTCCTGACTATGATACGGTGCAACCAGAGGATGCCAGGCATGGCAGACGTGCATCCCCGGAACCCGTGAATCCCGGCTTTCCTTGCTCACGACCTCCATGTGAAAGCATCGTTCAGTGTGTTGCCCTGTTAAAGAACGTCAAGTACGTGCGGTCTCAGAATATCCTTTTTTCCCATTAACTCGAGTAGGCAAAGGTCATCTAAGACAGCTTCTGATGTTTCAAATTACCTCACTCCTCGGATCCTCACTTTTGCCGACGGCTTAGAAAATAGCGTTAAACTCGCGCAACGACGACGCTCTGCACTGCAATTAACTCTGGATTCCGGGAGCGTCCAGCACCTGCGGCGAAGTATGAATGAATTTCCTGATCTTCTCGTACAGGCCCAAAATGTCTGGCCAGAGGCGCGGGAACGCATGGGGCTCGTAAGTCGCTTGTAAATTACGGAAGAAAATGCTGACCTTCTTTGCAGGCTATCAGTCACGTTGTTCACAACCCGCGCAAGCCCAAGCTTCAGGTCTTCAATGGGGGTGCGAAAAAGCGTCATGGTAAGATAGATAACTATTAATCTGAGCACTCATGACATAAAGACAGAGTTTGTGAGCGAAGTCGTTGAGACCTATGAAAGCAATTACCCGTGACATGGCAGTTGTCGAAGACTGGTGGACCCCAATCATCCACGACAATAGGGAGTTGGAAGACGCAATTGACCGCATGGGAGCAAGGATTGAATTGGATGATAATGTCAGGATCGTCTCGCGGCGCATCCAGCTATCACTAACGTGGTACTGTAACGCGGTAAGAGCGAACAATTACCTCAAAACGAGGAATAATTTGACAGATCACCCTAACTTATGTAGTACGCAAGCTCTGTGACAGAACTTCGTAATGCAGCTAAGGGGATATAGCCGGTGCAAAACACGGTGTGCACATGAACACTAATATGTGCTTCGCATAGCCTGCCCTCGCCATTCTGATTGTACTTAAGCGTTTCTCGCGTCTGTTCAAATATAATCAGTATTTTTACACTTGTAGTGCCCCGTCATGTCTTGTATCTATGTATACACCTACCCTCACTTCTGTTTAATGGCCATAGCAGGTCTATGTGTATTGTTTCACCTTACTGCGGTGTCATGAAGCCATCACGAGGCTGCATAGCAAACATACTGACCGTTGGTGACATCGGTGACACGATAATGATGGTCATATTTGATCTTCAAGCACTTGGTGATTCAACAACAATCCGAATTACGTTGGAGCAGCGGATAATAATTGGTCGTGTTTAAACCTTAAGCAGTTTCTGCAAGATCATCTGTTTTTGGTGGTCTCACATGCATAATAATGTTAATGTATGTGTGCCCTTGTTATTGCGGCCCACTCATTATTAGTCCCCGACTCTCCAGATTTACTGTTACTTACACCTTCTTTTTACTTGTTACTGTGAGGCGGCTAGGTACGGCTTTTACGTGGATCATAGACCAAGAAAACTGAGTCACCGTGCGGTTCATTGGACGTAGGGGATGTGAACGACATTTAATGGCTTACCCTGTTTAGAGAACCTCAGCCACGCACATCACACCTGCGATGTACACGATGCAGATTGTGGGTTTCCCGATTCATGCCAGGTGTTGTCCGTGAGGTGTAGAAGTAGGTTATTTACGAAACCAGACCCTTGGACCTGCATCAGAGGGTTCCGGTGAAAGCTGCCATGAGGGTCAAACGTTGCTAATAGCGCCAGTGAAGACGTGGCTATGAGCTTACTAGGTAGTTATTTCTCCCTGTTTCGCGAAGTCCTGCTGTCCGTTCGAGAGTGGAACAAAAGCTACCCTTCCACTGCTCAGGCTGTACTTTATGTAAATTCGAGCTCTTCACGGCTGTAAGCGCTGTAGCGTCCCTGCAGGACAAGTACGTACTATTTGTCCATTTCTCGGTGAATTCACACAGCCATATATATAAGGTTGCTAAGCCCGAATGTGGTTGGTGCCAGGAAGCTCAGCACCCAGATCAAGCAAGTAATTGACAATTCTGTCGTACCCTTGCTGATTGGCAAGCTCAATTGGCGTAAAACCTGCATCGTCTGGGAGAAGGTAATCGCACCCACATTCAACAAACATCCGCACGACGTCTTGGGCCTGTCGTAAGGTAAGATATTCTCGGCTGCGCAACCGTAATAGGTGGTGCAGTGGAGTTTGACCCTTCCTGTCGCGCGCGAACACGTCAGATTGTTTGAGTGCTCTAGCATGTCGCACAAGTGCGCTTAACGTGTCGAACAGCGGGTTATCGAAATGGATGAGAAGAGAGGTAAAGCAGGACCGATGTCGTATTAATTGTTTCGGGTGACTTAGAACGGTGGTGATGATGTCGTTCGGGAGGCATGCCCCCGAATTCAGCAGAAACTGAACTGCATGGATGTTTCGAAGGACCGCGTAGTGAAAGGGAGTTTTGCCTTCCGAGTTCCTCGCGTTCACATCGCAACCTGCATCGATTAGTATTCGTGCCATCTCTAGCGCGTCTTCATGATACGACCAGTTCGAGTCGAAAAGAGCGTGTAGAGCCGTATTCTCGGTAATTGAGGTTGTCAGCACATTTGCACGACGTTCGAAGACTAGATAAAAGCATGCCAGTCCCTTGGCATGGAGGACAATATCGTGCGGCATCTGCGTGGAATCATGCTCCAGCAAGAACGAGACAACTGACGCAAATCCACGAGAGGAAGCGAGATGCATAGGCGTCTTCCCACGGGAGTTGGGAACACAAATGGGACAACCGGCCTCAACAAGGAGCCGTGCTGACTTTAAGCAGACACTCTCTTGAAGCGCAGGCGCACTGAGGCATCTGTGCAAAGCTGAATGACCGCTGTCATCTACAGATGCAGCACTCGCTCCATGCGCCAAAACAAGCCGTATCACGGAATCGAATCCCAAGGAAGCGGCAAGGTGCAAGGGAGTTTCTCCGAGCGAATTCGGCAGGTCTACAGGGCAGCCTGCGTCGACAAGAAGTTGTACCGTTTGTAAGCAAGCTTCCTCGTTGTGCCGAGAAGTGGTTATAAGACACCTGTGCAATGCAGAATTGCCAGCGGTGTCTACCAAAGTTACGTCTGCTACCCATGCCAGGAGAAGACGTATGACCGAGAAAAACCCCCGACCGGCCGCGAGATGCACCGGTGCCTCGCCCTTGGAATTGCGCACATCGATGGAGCAGCCTGCTTCGAGCAGAAGTTGTACAGTCTCCACAGTATCCCCGAGGCCTTTAGCGTGAAAGCACTTATGTAACGCAGATGCACCGTCCCCATCAAGACTCGTGCAATCTGCCCCTTCATTTAACAAGAACTCGACCACTAAGAAAAATCGACGACGAGCTGCAAGATGCAGTGGCGTCTCATTACGTGAATCTTGCGTATCGATAGGACAGCCTTCTTCCACCAGAACTTCCACTATACTCAGGACTTCTAGTTCGTCGTCACGGTCGAAGCATTTGTGTAAGGTACATGCCCCCCAGCTGTCCAGAGTAACAGGGTCTGCGCCGAGTTCCAGGAGAAGACGAATCTGTGAGGCAGTCCCGAAGCGAGCGACGAGATGGAGCAATGTCTCGCCAGCTGAATTACGCAAGTCAACAGGGAAGCCTGCCTCGACCAATAGCCGTGCAGTTTCAGAGCGATCTTCTTGCCAACCGTTAGAAGTTAAGAAGCACTTGTGCAATACCGAATGACCGTTCTTATCCAGGTGGGTGATGGTCGCGTGGAATCCCAGAAGGAGACGTATGGCCAAGTTAAATCCTCGGGAAGCGGCAAGGTGCAACGATGTCTCTCCATCCGAGTTCTGGATGTCTGCATAGGCCCCTGCTTCGAGTAGAAGTAGTAATAGTTCCTTACGAGCCTCTCCGAAGCCGTATGATTCAAGACACTTGTGCAGCGCAGATGCCCCGTGCTTGTCAATATAAGAGATGTCTGCACCGCGATCCAAGAGAAAACGGGCCACCAGAGTGAATCCAGAGGAAGCCGCAATATGCAGAGGTGTCTGCCCTTCCCAATCTTGTACGTCAACAGGGCAACCTGCTTCGACAAGAAGTAATATGACTTCTAAGCAGGCTTCTTCTCGGTCGCATGCACGTATGCATTTGTGCAACGTGGATTGTCCCCGTTCGTCCATATAAGCAGCGTCCGCGCCACGCTCAAGGAGCATATGGATAAGTGAGAGCGACCAGTGGTCATGACAGCATATACGATGGATGATACCCTCCCGTACAGTCCGCATCAGAGAACATAGACTTTCTATGAAAGGCAACGCGAACTGCCCGTCGGCAGAAAGAGCGAAGGACAAGGGATCAAATTCTGTGAAAACAACAGAACCACCTTCGAAGGATGCAGATGGCGACATCGGATCCTGTCCCCTCTTCAATAATTCCTTCACTACATCCAGACGCCCGCCTTGAATCGCATATTTCAGTGGATTGCCAACCCCTGTGCCATTGATGACGTTGGGGCGGAGGTCCAGATAGTGATTGACGAGCCAGGGCGACCCAAAGTGGAATATGATAGATGAAACGCAATCGGGGGTATCAAGCAGCGTATTGAAGGAACTGTCAGACAACGTGACTGACAACACTTTGAGCTTGTCAAACTTCTGTGGGTAATTGATGACGTGCTGCTGAAACACGTCCAGATAGTACAGTAATCGACCGTCGTCGTCGCTCGAGGTATATCGGATGTGTTGCAGGCCGTTAGTGACGCAGTAGCTGAGTAACCTTTGCGATTCCGAGAGAGATGAAAGACGATAGTAAACGTCACTGACAAGGATGTAGGTAATAGATGACAAGGTGAGCTGTCTGTGTGCGGCTGCTGGGAAAATGTGGAATTCCCGCAAATCAGGATGGACAGTTTGTTGATTGGTCAGATATTCCTGAGACAAATGTATTTAGTATCTTCCATCCCAACGATGTAATTACTTACCTTGACACTGAAGTGAGACAAGGATAACAACCTTGTTTTTTCGTCCAAGCTTACAAGGCTGCTGCAAACCTCGAGTAAGCATTCCTCATCTATGACGCCCATCTCATCGTCTATAGAAAACTCCCCAATCTCAATCTTCAAGGCCTCCATGACTGCTTGGATGTGCAAAGGCCGCAGGGAAGTAACGAGCCAACACAGAACCCGCTGAACGACGCGCCTGCAGAAAGGTTTCTCGTTAATTGCAGAGAGTATCCCGTAATACGTTTCGTTGAGGCCCTCTGGGAGTGTATCGAGGACCTGCTTGATTTCTTCTATCCCTATGCATTTCTCCAACCTGTCGAGCTGGCATTGTGCCCACCGAAACCTAAGTACAATGCATCAAGTGTAGAGTGGGCCCATGCATGTGACTTACATGCCATCAGACTTCTCAAGCAAGCGCTCCTGTATATCCGTACGAACTTTGTTGGATAAATGTCTGAGAGTGCGCCGACAACTAAGTTCCTGGATGACGAGGGCATGCAAGTCGTCGCGCCGCATTTGCCATCTTTCTTCAAGGGAAACCATAGTTGAGAAAGAGAACGCGTTTTTAAGCATCTCCTCGTATGCTTTTCGGATTCGAGGTTTATCTCTACTCGTCAGGAAAAAGGAAAGATGGCCAGTGTTCATCCGAGATATGATGTTGAGTAATTCCTTCGCGCACTCATCCTCACACTCGTCAAGGGCATCGAGGACGACAACCGGTCGTTCGTGGAGCCTCGAGGACCTCAGCAGCCAGTCAAGGAGAGTGCCATGATCACTAGGGAGAGGAAGCCCACGTGTCTGACACTCTTGAACATCCGGGAATGAGGATAGCCAATTCTTGTTAGACTGACGAAAGAACTGAGCCACCAACGAACGCAGAATGTCGGTAGCTTGGATATCCTTTGCCGTTTGATAGTCACAATAGAAGTATGCCAGTCTACGGTTCCTCCTCTCAAGTTCGTCTATGACAGCAGAACTTTTGAATTCCAGTCATCAGTCACGTGGTCTTTGAGTCGAAGGGGGAAAAGTAATCTCACGATATCACAGTCTTCCCCGTTCCAGCTAACGACGTTCGTAAGTAGGAATGCCATTGAACAAGGTATGTCGAAACGCCATACGCTTTCCGTACATCCAGAGTAAACCACCTCTCGATTCACACCAACGGGTAAAACACTCATCTCGAAATAACCATGTGCACGTGGACCCTTGACGCTTTCTTCGAGTCAACGCATGTTTTTCTGAACAATCGATGCATTGAAGCCACTGTAGGACCCTAGACTGGCACAAATCTGTAGATCAATATGTGAGTATCTACGTCCGACTATGCAGGTGTCATATCAGAATACCTTGTTCAGTATCAACTTTGTGGGTTACCAAGTCATGCAAGGACAAGACACGATCACTGGCAGTCGTCAGCCAACCAGCCGCTAAGCACCAACAACGTTACGCACAGTGTCGTAGCCTGAAGTAATAGAGACATATCGCCCTTGGAGCGCTGGAGAGTAGTCAAGCACTTTTGCAGTTCCTTCTCCTTCTCCGGCCACATCAACCTGGAGCGCCAAGACTTATGGATGCCTTCCAATTTATGGACTAAATCACGGGATATCTCATCGCACTTTTCGAGCGAATCCCTTACAGGCGCTATAGCAGGAAGGTGATGTCCGACGTCATCAAGGTCTTGTCTATGGGTTACAGCTGATAGCTGAGTCTGCACAGCCGTCAACACCGTTCGGAATGACTGGACCTCTTCCAGTATTTTGCGGCGAGATTGCTCGGCTTTCAACACAGACACCGCAAAAGAGCTCAAGGTGAGCAATATACGTTGTGCCCCATCCGCACTTGCCTGCAAGGTTGCCAAAGCCGAAAGGATCGTAAAAGGGTCCATGAGGACGTCCTGAGGTGGCTTGGAAGACGTGGGGTCGATACTGTTGGAGGGGCATTAAATTAAGCTGACTGTGAGTGTCGACCATCTTGAGCGCCGGTGTGGAGTAGTCCTTCCTGAAGTCCGTGGATCAGATCGATCTTGGAGTAGGGTTGAGGGGCCCGAAGCGTGTCAGTTAAGAGGTACGTAATAAATGCAATGCACTAAACAGATTTGATGGGCCCCGGTCTCCGTGAGACCGTGTGTTGTTTTAAGCGCTCAGCACAATTGGATTCCTCCCAGTCCCCTCCCGTCCACCGCGTGTTTAGTACCTGTGGCAGAAACCGTAAGAGCACCAGCATGCGTGACATACTTAACGAGATGAGGAACTTGCTAACTCATACATTTCTAGTTTAGTGGTACATAGTCCCGCAGTTAATGGGTCCATCGGAAGTCCGCTCATGCAGTGGTAGTTAGGTATTGCCTACTGATAGTATATATGAAGCCTCGTAATCCACCCTCGACATGTTGAAAAATTTATGACTTGACAAGATCCGTCAACGTAAAGAAACTGAACTAGTGGGGGGCCATTAACCTATCGTCTAGACATGGATATAAAATCACCAGCTCTTTGTACGTTGGTGGGTGATGAGGGAGATAGCTTCTTCCGCCGATTTTTTAGTATTGTTATAAAGAAATGCCTTGGCACCACGAGAGATCATGCCTCTCCACAAATTGGCTTCATATTCCCTGAGCTTGGCCCATCCACCCCCAGGTTTCCTTCCTAACTCAGTAGCAACCAGGACCACAGACGAGTAGAAGTTGTTGGCCTCGCATATTCCGCTGAAGTAGTCGATATCAGGCCGCGTCGGTCGTTTGTCATCCGTGTTTTGGAAATACAGTATACCAGTGAGGTGGGCATTGCGTCTGCAATATCCTCAAATCTAAAGTACTAACTTCGCTGGGTGGGCATCCTCACCTCGTATTCCGTAACCAATTCCGTACCAGGCGGAAGATATCATATTCAGATAATACTCTGCCGTTCACGAACGAACCGATGCCAGGAGTGTCAAGCAAGGTGATATTAACACCCTGTATGCCCACTGTCGTGGCTGTTATTCGGGACGTTGGATTGTTAAAGCGATAGGCAGCTGAATTCAGCGAGTGATCCATGAGCTTCAGCTGGTGAATAAACTCTCGTGCAGCTGCAGCAGTTGATTTCACAGGATCTGATCAAATCTCACTGAGGTTTTCCCTGACCCTGAGGGCCCGATCAACCTGCAGGCGGAAACGTGTGATTGATTTGTAGTCTAGAAACATATAGTGCCACTCACGCAATGAATATCTCGTCCTCCAAATATACTGTGGACTCAGATCTGTCAAAAGAGACATTATTGAAGAAAGAAGGGACAGAATTACCATTCCGTCCACATGGTAAGCAAAACTAATACAAATCAGTAAAAGATGGAAAGCCTTATAATTGACCGAATTGACCATGGTTAGGGTAGTAAGAGGGCGGTATGCGTTGCAAGAGCGGATGGAGCTCAGACACTTACACACCTCATTCGTCCAGGGGCCTACAAATAGGCGGTTCTCAACAAGAGCATGGATAATGCGTGGCCGGTACAGGCTTCTTCGTAGTTGCAATTGCATAGGGATGTGAATATGAACTGCCCCCTTCATATTAGCGCTTTGCGTTGACTTGGTCGTCGCCCTGCATCATGTCACCTTACCGAATTCCCGCTCCCTGTCGCGTGGATCGCGGGCACTGCTTTCATTCATCGTCAACGTCCCCAGACGGCAGGCCTGCGACTGTTGGAGCTAAACACGCGTTAGACCATGTGGCAACGTCACCCATCCCACAGAGCAAACGCCTCCCAGACGAATAGAACGTGTTATGCCGGGGATCGGATGCACGCGGTGATGGGCTGTGCACATGCCGGAGCGCTGAAGATGTCCGCAGGGCACTTTTAAGGCAGTATTACAGCGTGACCAAAGTCACGGACGTGAAACCTGAACCCACGACCAGTAGACTGTGTGGCAGATTTGCAAAGGCGCCGAGTTGTGGAGTGTGAACACCTACATCTCCAGCCATTGAGAACAACCTTGTGCCATGACATTCACACTATCCGCGCCTTTGACGCCTTCGGAGAATAATCCGGCATTTTTAATAGTCGAACTACTGGTGTGAGGTCGAAGAGCATGGTGGTATGAAACGTGGCTCTTCAGTTGTTTTCATGATGGCCATGGGGGCCGCTTCGGCTGCTTGCTGGATTCACGACGCAATCTCTGGTGTAGTCTCTAGTCATTTCTCAGGCTGGCTATCTTGCGCCTCCATAACGCAAAACTGGTCTACATATCTAAGCGGAAGATGGAGCTGATCACACTCTGCATGCCTGTTGTTGCCATACATATCGGAGCCGTCGGCCTACCGAATAAACTTGAAGCCCTTGTAACCGGCTGATTCCTCGAATTCGTCAAAATGTCCAGTTGAAATGACCGTATCTTCCACGTGGGTTTGCTTGGTGAAGGCTGCGAGGAGCCTAATAACGAAAGCTTCTACCATAAAGTATTAATCCTATGTAGTAATTCTTGAGTTCTGATAGTACTGATATTGTTTAAAGGTTTTCCGCAGCAGGCCACAATGAGTTCGTAGTTATTCCATGCGGTCGTGTAGCGACCTCCCTGCCTCAGAGCCCACCGAGTGACCAAACCTTTTCATTGTATAATGATCACGCACTAAAATTCATAGGAAACCGTGACCAGTCAGTGCAACACGCTGATTGTAGTACATGATTCCCATTGACAAAAACAACGCAATATACGTCGGCTTGCTGAACCTAAAGTCAAGGACATACTTGTCAGAGCCTGCTAAACCACTGGGGTGTCAAGCATGGGTTGGTGTCCGGAATCGTTGTACTTGACATTCCGAAGAGCATCAAGTAATAACTGATGCTTCGACGTGCCAACCCCCGCATCAACCATGATCCTGAATCAATATATAGTCAGGAATTCGTACCAATGCTATGCACTGCAGGACGGTGCTTACCTCTGCAGGTGAACTTGATTGTCATCCGGGTATGTACGTATTCCCTTAATGATAAACCCAATATCTTTCAAGCCCTGGTGGCAGCAGTTACAATGACGCTCGGATGTGCGTGGTCCCACTTACGTTCGTAGCGCCTTCCTTCCGAATGTAGTCCACAACCTGAACCACGTCAACTGACATGTCCGGAAATGAGGAAGTGAGCTTGCCTCTGGTAATAAATGTTCTACTTCTTGGCAGATCCCACACCAACAGAGCCACAGTACCTATCAAGAAATATGCAGTCACTCTTGGCAAGTAGTAATTTGACATCGTCTTACCTTCCCTGTGAGGTCCTCCTCTAGTGCTCGTCGTTCATCTTCATCCGTCGTTTCACCGAGCTTTTCTTGGAGCACCATCATTTCTTGCACCATGGAGCTGATGCTAACCTGCCTATACATGGTGTTCAAGAGGCAGAATATTGAACGATGGGGGTAAGGCAATAACCTGTCATAATCAATGTAGCTCCTCACTCGAGCTGCTTGTCTAGAAAAAGAACATGATTACCAAGGCAGGGATGCATTCAAGGAACAAGGTGCACGCGAGTACATACATATGTTCGGAGTCCGCATCGACGAAGGTATTGCTGATGCATTTGAGTAGCTTGTTTTGTGGCCAGAATTAGCCTCAACTCTGTTTGTTAATAGCAACGCTTACACCAGCACTCAGAGTTTGTGATATGGCCTTCATCTCACGCTCCGTGCTTCGTCTCTCGGCAGCAACATGACTCCGCACGCCAGACTCTGTGGCGAGGTTTTGGCACTTATTGCGCAAAAGGGTTAACACTACTTCCGGGCTCTGATCCTGCGCGGCCTCGGGATTGTCTGTGGATGGACTACGCTTCATCGCCCAGCTTAAAAACGACGATTTCGGACGGTGCACCAACAGACTACCCCCTAACATTGCAATGTAAACATCCGTCCAAATACTCGTAGTCTGGTGACCTGACCTTTGGCAGCGTCTTCAGAGGACTCGCGAGGTGACTCGCTTTTCCTCATCAAAGAGAGTTTTTCGAAGAATTCTATCTTCCCAGTCTGTATATCGAGGGTGCGAAAAGCAGAAGTATTGAAAGAATGATTACGCACGTATTTTCCCAGGGCCTCTAAACCGAACATGTCCGAGAAGAACCTGATCGCTTCATCCGTCGTTCGTCTATTCTGTTGTTGCAATAAGCCAGTGCTTATAGCATCATGGATGACGAGTACCATATTCACTAGGTCAAAAAAGTGTTCCCTACATTCCGAAATATAAGTCATCAGCGACCCTACACAACATAATTACCCATGCGTTTACCGAATACTTTTGAACTGTTCCCTCCTATGTGCGCATGCCGGTTCTCTTCGCCAAACCTGCGGACTTGCAATGGCGCATAAGGGGGTATATAAGTCTGTCTCTGTGATGCGACTATAAGTCTTCAATGCCGGAGCTGGCAACTAAGGTCAGAATGACGGCACAAACCAATCTCTCGGTAAAGTATACCTTTTGTATCCCTCAATTTTCCCCTAGAATCAACTACATAGAATTCTGAGCAGTGTATGACTGTTGTCACCAAATATTTGTCAATAAGACGCGTAGACAAGGCTTTCAATTGCAGCATGAGTTGTTGATTGTTCGGAATGGAGAGGCCGATCGGGTGGTACAACACTAAATGATTTCCCCCTTTGTGAGATGTTACTGCCAGGTTACTCTGATTCGGCAAATAAATCGGTAGGTCTTCATCACCTGACACACGAAAGACCACTGGACAGTTAGCTGTATCTGTAGGATCAATATCGAGTGTGGGCATGTCTTCGAATATGTTCCCATGACGTTTAAAGTTGCCATTGGAGCAGTCGCCATAGTCACCGAGCTACTCATATCAGACCTCGACGTCAAGCCCGAGAGTATAACTCACTGAAATCCTTTGACCTGAACACTCATCAAGTTGGACCCGCAAGTTATCCAGTTTCAACCCATGTGAGTTATGAACTGTCTTCATGAGCCCAGGTATATCAAGGCCGTCCCGATCGTTCTATGGCAATATAGATGGTTAAGCCCCCACACATATAACAGACAAACACCCACGTAGGTAGCGGTCCATTCAAGCGGGCCGACACAACAACCAGGACATTGCTCGACATCAACCATAACCTTGAGATTGCCTTCATCCCATCTACCCCAGACAACCCTAGCGGCCCAGATTGACTGCGGAAGGTGGGCATGCTTGACAAAATTGTCGTAGCGGGACCGATTGTTATTGCCAGGTTCATTCCGGAGTGGATGCTGTGCGCGTGCATTCCACATCACGTCATATACCTTCCTGTCAAGGTCTAACCAATGGCCTTCTTGAGTTGGAAAGCGTTCATCATGAGCGACGTGTACCCATCCCTGGCCTGAGAAGTACCCAAATCCAATGGCAAAGCGTGATCTGGTGTCGTCGTTAGCATAGACTACGACCACAAGGTCGTTTGTTCGCGACGAGAGTGTGACAGTATCGTTTATGATCTCGCGCGGGAAGGTGCTACGACGAGTGAAACCATGGCATGAAGCACCCCTATCATCAATCGTAAGATGGCAAGGCGTCTCGTTGGCGTCCGGAGAATAAGTGATATGAAGCCGCCTAAAAAGTGGGTATGTGTTACGAATTTCCGTGGCATTGAAAGACCGGTCATAGGTTGATCCGCGTGAAGCCAAATCGATGGTGATCAGGTTTCCGTCACTGTCGCTACATGCCAATATGACCTTGAAGACGGACGGATAGTCGCGATAGGGTATGACGGGTAACCATATTTGGATACCTGCGTTGGTGGCAACGAACCCCGGCATTTGTTGGGAATGAGCAGCTTGACGCCACTCGGATTCGCTCTCGTGATCGCTGAGCTCGTGCAACTGAACATAGCCCGTTAGTTTGTCGATGAACTGGTCGGATTCCACCTTTTGGATATCGCTGCAATCCTGAAAGTAGCTCGGGTCGTCTGCCAACACATTGCCATATCGAGGCATCCTCCCGTACGGATCCCATGCAAATATGCTCTGGTCGTTGGATGCCCGCATGATCTCTAGTTGGAGCCTCTGAAATGCTTTCTCCCCTTCCCCGTATAACATTGGCATGCTCACTCCAAATAATCCCATCAAAGAATACGCTCGATCCTCCACTCGTGTCGTCTGCCGGTCAGCTGCCCACGACATTATTTGAGCAATGCTGGGGCGCTCCGAAGTTAGCCCGTGTCCTAAAATATTGGCTGGAATCCGCGTGATTTTCTCCAATGCCGATGCCAGGCGTCGTAAGTTGCCAATGCACATCCAGTTCCTGTTGAAGAATTCGACTCGCTTCGGGGCGATGAGTTCCTGGAGTGTCCAACCTCGTACGAACCATTCTGGCCAGCCTCTCGACTTGCTGAACTTGTTGTTGTTACGTTCCGAGGGAAAGCTTGACTCCTCGACGTCACCGAGGTACGCATAGCATACCTGCGAGTTTTGGTACCAACGGTACATTGAATTGATCGCCTCTGATAGCTCAGAACTGCTCCGCTTGTCGATACAACACGTATCCACCCACAGCCATTTGTAGCCATCCTTCATGGCTTGCTCGCAACTCTTAATGATCTTCTGATAACCGTCACGCTGCCTGACCTCATCTCTCTTCCGCCCCGTCATCTTCAAGAGCTTAGTTATCTCCTTGTAACTGACTTCCGTTCCCCAGCGATGTGAGAGTATGGCATATCTCGTCGTCTTGTCGTCTAGATCCTTCAGGACCTCGGTTTCGGGATCCGTTCGTTGGATGTCCTTTTCTCTGTCGAGAACAGCTTGCACATCCAATAGCCGCATTTTCCTAAGAGGTGCGAAGGAAGACAGAGTATCAATGATCCACGTCCATGCACTGCTTGGTAGACGTCTGAACCTACAGGATGTTTTCTTTTTCTTTTCAGAATGGAAGTCAAAGAATGTTACACCAAAGGATAAACAAATACTTGAAACGCACCATAAAATTTTACATGAAGGGACTACACGTGTCGAAACATGAGGCCGAGTGCCAAGGTTATTTAAGGGTCTCGATGGCTGTGGTCAGAGAACCATGCCGAACTTGGTCGAGCTGAACGTCGTCAGGGGGAACAAACGTCTAGGAACGTCTGCAGTACAACATCGTATATGCCGATTGAAGTAAGTTTACATTTGTGTTTCCTTTTACGGAGCAGTTGTTGCCGCTGTGATATGTGATATGTGATGTATCATAATGAAATCCGTAGTGGCACATGTGCGCCAGGTCCCCGACTCCTGAGCATAGAATGTAGACAAGTATAATGATGAATATGATTGCAATCCATTGACATTACAAACTAACACAATGGATTTGGAAGGAGTTTTCAGCATGTTTGACAAGATATATCTGTGTTCCTACTGCCCATCTTCTCCAATGATAACCATGGCATTGGCACAGACATTTTGATGGACAACTGACCACTCAACAGCTCCTTGTCATCTGCTTCACACTTAGTGGTGGGCATGATGATGTAACTAGCAGTCGATGCACCGACTCACAGAGTCGTGGAATCAATGCTAACTGACAGACAGTGTCAGCATAGCGAGCACAAGACAAAGTGGCCAGATGAACCACAAACGAGAGGCTACAGATGTCTCATGCTCAGCATTCCCATTTTGCTACCTTGCAAAGTCTCACAACACCTCTGGAATATCATGGATACATACTGGAGAGAGGATGTGCCTCCTAGATGGACTTGGAACCATGATGGACCTTCTGACAGTCGAACAACAGTCCTGCAGCAGCAGCACAAGACTACAGAGTGGGACAGTGAACATGCTTGGCTTGAGCAACATGGTACACCGGTGCTACCATGGGATGTACCAAGGAAAGATGCTGGGTCAGACAACAGGCTGAACAGCAGCGCCATCTGCTCACATGGAGCAGGGAAAAAGCTGTTAGCTAACAATGGAGGTTGGCACACCAAACATGAGGTGAAGCGGCTGAACGACTTACCTACACTGCCCGAACTGCCTCCAACAGGCATCCCACACCTTCCTCGACCCTAGAGGGTACCCTGTCAATGCAGCAGAATAAAAAACAGACCTGAAAGCATCAGCAAAGATCATAGCAAGCAGCACACACACTGGGGTTGTGCCATCGCAGTACAGTCACTTTGACTGCTCTCAATGCCTGCCAAACCATTCGGAAACACTGTGGGGGGCTACACGATGCTAGGCATATGCTACAACAACCCCAGGAGTGCCAGAATCATCGAGACGAAAGGCTACAATGCACCATATGCACAGTGTCACCATGCGGCCACCATCTGCCCTGCAAATGGGCACCAAATGGTCTCAGATACTCATCACAGGGTATTGGACTAGTTATAGGTATGATGGCACAACTAGCAGCAGGTTCAGCGACTCGCACGGTGTCAAAAAAGCACTGCTAGCTAACAGCAGCTGTCAGTACAGTGAATATGAGCCAGAACAGCCAAATGGCTCACCTGCGCCACCATGATTGTCTCCAAATGGCCTTGCACACCATCCTGGGACTCTCAGTGACCCACGCCAACATGGAAGGATCAAAAGAAGTGCTGAAATCGTCAGCAACATCCGTACAAGGTGAAACACCCACCGTGCCAAGGGAGCACCCATATGGTCATTACGGCTGCTCTCGAAGGCCACTAAACGACCCAGCAACATAGAGGGGAGAACCTGCATAGTAGGTGTACACTATAACGAGGTCAGCGGCGCTGGAGATACCCAAACGAGAGAGGATACACGCACCTTGGTGAGTACACACAAGCCAGTGCTACCATTTCGCCATCTCGACAAGCCAGGACATGTTGAAAACCCCCCCTGGGGTCTTCCTGGCTCCTATAAGTGACAGGGGTGCCTCCCAGACGCACTCAGAGCGACGGCGATCCTTCCGCCAGTCAAAACGGCCGCCTCACGACTGTGGAACATGGCAGAGCGCGCGCACTACAGTCTACACAATGACTGCCGAAACGGGAAGTTGCCACAACGCGGCGCGGCCAACACAACCACACAACACTCATTACACGGACTCAAAGCTCACTAGCAGCAGAATACACACTCGTTTTATTGGATTGTTGGGCATACATTCATTTGAGTTTTATTTTCTGCCCTTCTACTTATCACACAGGAAACCTGGTGCATGTTCATCACTCATTACTCGGTGAAATTTTTCATAATCAAACAAGGACAGATAGTCTTTTCCACATTTGGTAAAAAAGTCGTGCGCATCCGTTTAGTGGGAGCACTACGTGCCTGTCGATGTAACAACCCTCCCCCACTCCGTGGGAGTCGGGGATTGCGAGGTACGAGACTACTCGGACGACATGATACTCGCAACGAATGACACCCGTGTGCTCTACAAAAACGGTATTCCATGTCAGCACGACTGCGAATCGTTTTCATACAGAAACAGAGTGAACTGAGAATAGGAAAATAGACTGTACTCATTCTCCTGCTGCAATTCGTGTCCACCAACTTGTTTCAGTAATACCTAATGCTGCCAGACGATCGTCCTCTGCCAGCAGCTCCCGTGTGTGACTACACAGAAATACCGCGTGGCTCAGCAATCTGCTCATCCATCCGCCCGAGCCAACATGCTCTTGTAAAGTAACGCGGATATGCATGCACAAGGTTTGTTGCTTGTCGTTCGAAGACCGGCCAACAAGGG
Source organism: Pisolithus marmoratus (assembly GCA_024613145.1). Classification (NCBI taxonomy): domain Eukaryota; kingdom Fungi; phylum Basidiomycota; class Agaricomycetes; order Boletales; family Pisolithaceae; genus Pisolithus; species Pisolithus marmoratus. The sequence continues at coordinate 192,127 of JANFAE010000104.1, forward strand.
GGCCACAGGAAGCTTGAGTACCAACATTCATACTGTGAACTCCCGTCTGCAGACTTTGCCTGTTCACTTAGTACACTATCTGCCTGGGGCACTAGCTTACTTATAACAGACTTGCCTGTCCCACGTTGAATTGATTGATGCACTTTGCTTTCTATGGTGACCAATGCTCAAATTGTGTAGATGTGGGTTACTCATTGATCTCGTCCAGGCATGGTTGTCGCCGCCCCCGGCGGCACTTCCCGAGTACAAAATATGCACGCGTTTACACTTGTTTACTCATTAGTAAACCAAAGGGAGTGTTAACATCTCAACCATAACGGCCAAACCCGGTGACCAGGCGTATGTTAGGCATATGATTGACTGATTGTCTCTAGGTACAGATATATACCCGTAGTCATGTTCTGTACTTGTTGACCTGGTTCACACCCATCCCCCCGTCGTGTCCTCAGCCTGTGAATGCTAACAGATTACAATGGGCTTCGTTTGTTCCTCTGTCTACAAGGGCAACGACACAGTGAATACAGCTCAGACTTTTCTATGTGAGGAAAATCCCCTCCATGGCATAGGTATAGCTTCATGTACATTGTTACAGATAGGTCCTCTGTTCACTGTCTGATCATCCCCCCTCTAAAATTTTCGTTTCCGTAGTGACTGGCAATCGTGAGATAAAGTCGCCTGAATAGTGGATATGTCCTGCAGATCTCTGTGGCGTGGATTGAAAACCGGTCATAGGTCAATCCTCGGGAAGCCAAATCGATGGTGATCAGCTTTCCATCACTGTTGCAACATGCCAATACGACCCTGAAGACGGACGGATGGTCGCGATAGGGTATCGTGGGTACCGTTATTTGAATACCTCCGTTGGTGGCAATGAACCCCTCCATTTGCTGAGAAAGAGCAGCGCGACGCCACTCAGATTCGCTCTCGTGGCCGCCGAGGCGGTGCTGGTGAACATACTCCGTTAGTTTGTTGACGAACTGGTCGGATTCCACCCTTTGGATGTCGTTACAATCCAGAAAGTAGCTCGGGTCGTCGGCCAACACATTGCCACTTCGAGGCATTCTCCTGTAGGGATCCCAGGCAAATATACTTTGGTCGCTGGATGTCCGCATGATCTCTAGTTGGAGCCTTTGAAATGCTCTCGTCCCTTCCCCGTATAACATCGGCATGCTCACCCCAAATAATCCCATCAAAGAATACGCTCGATCCTCCACCCGTGTCGTCTGCCGGTCAGCTGCCCATGACATTATTTGAGCAATGCTGCGGCGTTCTGAAGCTAGCCCATAACGGAAAACATTCGCCGGGATCCGCGTGATTCTCTCCAATACCGATGCCAGGCGCTGCGCGTTGCCAATGTGCATCCAGTGCCTGTTGAAAAATTCGACTCGCCTCGGAGCTATGAGTTCCTGGAGTGTCCAACCTCGTACGAACCACTCTGGCCAGCCATTCGACCTGCTGAACCTGCTGGTACGTTGCGAGGGAAAGCTTGACTCCTCGACGTCACCGAGGTACGCATAGCATATCTGCGAATTTTGGTACCAACGGTACATTGAATTGATCGCCTCTGATAGCTCAGCACTGCTCCGCTTGTCGATGCAACACGTATCCACCCACAGCCATCTGTAGCCATCCCTCTTGGCCTGCTCGCAACTCTTGATGATCTTCTGGTAGCCGTCACGTTGCCTGACCTCGTTTCTGTTCCACTCCGCCATCATCAAGAGTTTAGTCATCTCCACGTAACTGACTTCCGTTCCCCAGCGATGTGAGAGTATGGCATAACTCGTGGTCCTGTCGTCTAGATTTTTCAGAACCTCGGTGTGGGGAGCCACCCGTTGGGTGTTCTGTTCCCGGTAGAGAACAGCTTCTACGTCTAAAAGCTGCATCTTGAAAAGAAGTCAATGTGAAGAAGACAGAGAATCAATGATCGAAGTCCGTACACTGTTGTATAGACGTCCGAACCTATGGGATGTTTCTTCAAATGAGGGGAAAGAGTATTTTCCAGCGAAGGTCAAACGGACGCTTGAAACGCACCATATTATAAAGGGAATACACGTCGAACACGAGGCAGAGTGCTGCTGAAGTGGTCAAAGACCAAGACTGTGTAGCCGAACGCGTTATTGTCTGTCATGGACAATGGGGATCGGGGATCTGTGCGAAGCATGATGCCAAATTTAGTTGACTTGAATGTTGTCAGGACGTACATGGGTAAAAGGAACCTCTGGAAACAATCTCTGTTATAAAACGGTGTAGATAACATCCCATAGAGTACAATGGCTTCGCACAGGCAACAATGAACAAACCACACTATCGTTCCGAGGACGGGACGCCGAGGGGCTGTGCATAGTATGTACGCGAAGTGCATGAGATTATTTGTTACTTGGACCGCATCGCGGATTGTTTGGGACCACGAACACGGAACTTTGACACGATCAAAAGAATGTGTGGCGGATTTAAAGCATCGAGCTGCGAAAAGATTCTCTGAACGTCTGTATCCCCAGCGCTTGACACGTCGACTTTATGCCATGGCATCCACACATCCACGTCCCTGCCTTCGGCAAACAATTCACCACTACCACTGATAGCCGAGCCGCTGCCGCAATCTGTGGGTGCGAAGCTGAAGAGCACAACGTACGTGCCAGCCGTGAGATCATCCGCAAGCTTGTGTCGGCTCGTGAGACGACAAAGAGCCAGGCCAGAACGCGCCACGGGTATAGAGTGCGCCTTCTGGGGTGTTTTTATGATCTCAAAGATCCTCAAGATCCGGAGTTGCATGTCAGACGCGATCGTTGACGTTGATTCTAGCTTTTTCTCTATCTGACGCTTCCACAAAGTAAAGTCGGTCTGTTTAGACGAAAGATGACGCTGCGCTCGCTCGGCAAGCCCTCCGCTACGGTACATGACGTGATCAGAGGGGGTCTTCTGCGACCCACAAACTTGACATACCGAATAAACTTGGGATCCTTGCCATGTGACCGCTTTCTTGGGCTTATTGTGATGCCCCTTTGCAGTTCTTGGTCGGTAGATGAGGTAAATGTATGACCGTGCTGCTGCAAAAATAACGCGAGCAATTCCGCCCCCGTACCATCCTTGGTGGGGTCAATAGCCTGTGCGACGCTAGTGGTCAATATCGTCTTCATGTTCTTTGATGGAGATGGGGGTGGTTGGCTTGGGGCGGGAGGGGGAGGCGCAAGAGGCTTGAGAGGGACTGTCGGTTCAGGATGGGTGGGGAGTGGAGGAGGTTTCGGGATTGACCTTAGCTTTTCGGATGGCGTCGACGGCGGCTTGAACGCTGCACGTAGCGTCGTCAGGCTTGTAGACGGTGTTGCCTTGTCTTCAGCATGAGTTAGCTCGGTGAAGGCTGGAACTTTCAGGGGTTTCAAGGCGACATCGCCTAGAGCCGGCGGACGATGTCCCGTGGAGTGAGGTTTTGGTCTCCTGATGAATGTGCTCGGCTTGTTTGGTCCAGCCTCGTCATATGACTGTGACACGAAGGGATTATGGGGTCGGCCAGCAGAACGGGACTTTGAGGGTGGTTTATTGCTGTCGTTCTGCGGTAGTCGGACTGAAGGAGTGGATTTGAACGACAAGCCGGGCCTTGTGATGCTATCTGGTGGTTTGTACGAAGATTTAGGTTTCTCAAAGCCATCTGGTCCTCGTAAACGTGTCTTCTTTGTGAGAGGCTCCATGTCGACACAGTTTGAAGTTGTCGTTCGCTCAATTAAAGTTTACTCATGCGAGATAGGATTAGGTATCAGCGAAGGACTCCAGCTCGACTGTGGTACCGGATTTACGTGGAGGCACACAGATATCGTCTATCGTCTATCTCATCTACGTTCAGTGGTGTGCTTCTGCTGGTTTCACGTCGGCCTCCAAGAACGTCAAGAAAGCCTCTGCACCCTGTCCAAATTCTCCTGCTGAACTTGCGGTTGCAGGTCCGTCGGCTTTGGTAGGCTCGGCTGCGTCGTAAGCGGCTAGTTCAGCGGCAAGATCCACGGGGAGTGTAGGTGGTTTAGGAGGTTGTATCGGAGAGAACGGCTTGACGGCGCCAAGGTGAGCGTCTTTTGCCTACGAAGACACGGCATTAGAGGAATAACAGCTAAAAGAAAAGTGCGCACGTACGACGGGGGCAGGCTTGTAGGCTTTTAGCTCTTTAATATAGAGATCCTGCACGATGTCTGTACGAGCAGAACGCGTCGTGAACTGTGTTGTAAATCGGCGAAAAGCGGAATGCATACCTCTACGACTCGAAGACGATGTAGAGAACGACCGTGCAGAGCGAGCCTAATCACAATCAGTTAAATGGCTGAATTGTTCCGTCTTAATACGAACTCACTGCTTGTCTAAACAAACGCAAGGAAGACATGGCTGGAATCGAGGACCAAGTCGAGGCAAGGAACGAAGAGAAGCGTGACAGTGTGACATATGAGGTCACGGGTAAAGACGGTCGGTGTCTGACGTTGACTTGGACCATTCAACATGCTCGCTCGTGTAACTCGCGTTGTCTCTGCAAGACGTGTACCTCTTGGAATGAGAGGTTATAGTGGACGAACTGAAGGCTCAGTCGCTCAGACAAAAGAATTCGGGTAAGTACTCAGTTTACGACCTTTGGTTGGTGAGTTTGAACGTCATTCCTGTAGGAAGAAGGAAAGGGCCCATGAAGGTGATCATCCGACTTGTTCCTAGCAAGTTCGAGTCTGACGAATGGAAGACGAGTATGCTCGCAGGCATGACGCAGAGCTATTGAGGAAACTCAAGGCAGAGGTACGCCTACCCTTGACCCCCTTGACATGCCATACTTACGCCGGGTCTAGGTAGAGAAAAAGAAGAAGGAACTTGTACGTTGCCGTTCACAGCGAAGCGCTGATCGTCTCACCACACATGGAGAAACTAAGCTGATCTAAAATGCAGGCCGATCTCGAGGCAAAGGTGGAGGAGCATGCACAGACCAAGTAGTTCCACCGTCGCTGTGTGCTGTGTTTTTTTCTGTTCTGCTATGTATTCATTCTTGTCACCAATCAATCTACGTAGTCTGTTCCGATTCCGATTCCGAGACTAGTGTTGTCTCTGTCGACCATGGCAGCTGACCGGGACCCATCCACCGTCATCAGAGTAGCCATCGTAAGTATGCGGATGTGTGTGTTGGGCTCGTATTTCACGGTATCAGGCGTTTGCAGCTCTCAAGCACAAACCAAGGGACCAGTCGACCGCATGTCAGTAGCTTGCACGTCCTCATCCATGCACTGAAGCATTCTTGCGTAGCATACGTCCTAGACCTTCAGTCCCAGTTTCCGCTTTCCAGTCAGACTACCTCCTCACAGACCCAAGACAGCGCAAAGAGATGGAGAGCTCGTGCACTGCATCTGGAGAGCCAGCTCAGGGAACTCCAGGCAACACAGGATGCTGACCAACAAGGTACGCTTCGCGCAGGTACTCGTCGCACGTGGCGTGCTATCCCGCCTTAGAGCTCGTCCAGCTTCGTCACGACGTCGCACAAGCTCAGGCTCAGATACAGGAAAGGGAGTCGTCCTTGCAACCCCCAAAAAAGAAGGCCAAGAAGAAACACAAACAACAAGATCCCAACGAATCTACGTGGAAATGGGATTTGGTGCGTACAGGTGAGAAACAGGGTTCTTAATAGACGTCACTACTGTGTCCTATATGGTCTTCTACCCTTTCGGACGACTGACTAGGTTGGTCCGACTTCATTCACTCCCTATACCCGCCTGGCCCCTCGCTACTTGTTGCGTATACTTCTCTACGTGGTGCTCTGCTGTCGTCGTGCTCCACATCCACCTCGGAGACAGACAAGGGAGTAAGTATGGAGACCTACGTCTGTCGCCTTGCAGACGCAATGATTCGCGCTATCGAGTGCATATATACGTTTCTATTCATCAAGAGTGAGGGGAATTCCATCATTGTTGTGACACCGTCTTCTGCCGTGGGTGGCCTACCGTTCCAAATGCCATCGCAACGATTTCCAGCACACTCCACGACAGTACTGCCAGAACCATCGCCGTCACGGGATGGACGATACGAAAAACTAACCTGTGCCTCAATAGCGATGTGCTACCCTCTCCTCGCGTACACCCTAACCACTGCCTTCCCCGCCTTCCTAAAAGCCTGTGAGTCCTTGTATGCCAACGATACGTTGCAAGGGTCATTCCCACCCGCTTCCGGAGAACGACCCAGATGTCGAGAATCATCCGGTTACCATCAAGTTGATAGAGTTATAGACGTTCTGTTGGAACTGATCCTGCTTCCGTTCGTGCGCGCATTTCGACCGCTCTGCTCCGCACGCCTTCTTTCTGTAATTAAAGGCGCCCAAACTAGCCCTGATGCGGTCGTCAACGTCGGTGCCAACACCAAGGCTAAACCGTGTGTCAAAGCTAAGGGGAGATCTGATACCGTTGCGAACGCCGCAGGGAAGGAGAAAGGCAAGGCCAAGGAAGAACAACTAAAGGGGAAACCGATGGAGGACCCTGCGAAGGCGATAGAGGGAAGGAGGAAAGCGAACCAGAAAGCCAAGGATAAGGAAATCCCTCGCTGTGACGCAGATCTAATGGGACACTCCATTCCTATGCCTTCTGAATCTCATTCCCATCCAGTCCCAACGAATGTATGCACAGACCTCCTAGCACTTCTTGGGATGGCAGTCCGTGCTCTGGATTTGCTGTCTTCGTCTACTTCACAGGGAGGCTCACTGGCCATTGCACGTGGCGTAAGTACTGGTGTCAGAGAACGTCTAGGCCTTGAGGTGATCCGCGAACTTGGGGTGCTGTATGGGGGCGTCTCGGTCAGTAATGTTCCCAGTTCCTTGGATTATATACTACCCGACGCAAACCAGCTACACACTGCAAACACGGCCACATCCTCTTCTGCCATGCCTGCGCCCACCCAGAACACACCAACATCTGGGACAGCACTCGCATGTGAGGCCACCACCACCCGCGACGCAACGAACACGGAGGATCCAAATGCAGTGTTGCAAGCAACTATCCACAAGGCAAAGGAGACCCACCGGGAAAATCTCTTTCGGATGCTCGCCACGAAGGATGCAGCATGGCACCTTTGCTCGGTTCTGCATCTTACTATCTCGTCACCGACAGGTTCGGCCATGTCAGGCAGTGCACCTGGCCTTGGCAGCATGCCTGTGGCTGGCTCGACTGTTCAAGCTGATGAGAGTCCTCGAATGCTAGGGAGGGCACCACCACTGCCGTCGTCGGCATTGTTGATACGAGCTGTGGTGGCAGGCATCGGGAGACTCCTGCGCCTTGCTGCTCCTGAAGTCGGTGTTAGCGGTACTGCAAGCAATTGCCACGGAGCTAATTCTAGCGCATTTGTCGACCCTATTACTCAAAATATCCTCCTAGCGATATGCGAGCAAGCTCTGAAAGGGTACGCGGAGATAGACCCAGGTCTGCTTGAGTAATACATAAATCCGAGAAGATGTTTTCAGTCGGACTATGTATCATCCTGGTGGCACTTTCACTGAATTGACAACATCTAGTACAGAATTAATGCCTGGGAGAGGTTTTTCGCAACATTCATTAAACGTCTGAAAGTTCAGCCTTCACGGATTAAGCCTAGGAAGGGAGGGGACACGTATACTCGTCCTTGTCGCTGGATGCCTTACACCGGAACGATGCCAATGAAACACCAGTCCCCTAGCCAATCCTGTAGTAGTGGAGGTCCACCGCAAACGTGATGAGGTCTCCAATATTGAATGGTCCTGTTCATTCTCAATACGTATTTCATACCTGGCCTGGTGAGCATTTGGGCTCTGATATTGATGGTAACCGCAAACTCTGGATAATGTCACGAAGCCGCCTGGCAGCTGGCCCGCTGTAATCTTGGAAGGTACATATCCACAGGGAGTGGCGCAGCACGTGTTTCATGTGCTCATACTTAAACACCCTGGGGGTAGACGCCAATGACTTTCGTTCCACATTCAAGTCGTAGCAGAAATTCGTACTCGCCAGGCACATTATAGTTGAGGTGAGTAGTCGATCATGTTCCACCTTACCACGACCTTCCTGACTCCCGCTTGGCCCAAATCGTCAGATCACACATCATCCCGACAGGTCCCACACGGGTTAGTTTCATCATGGATGATTTGGCTACGGGACCAGCTGGAGTGCGTGAAATATAGGTTCACATACACGCCATGATCACTCAAACACAATAAAGGTGGGTAACAAAGTAACTCCCAATGCAATGCCCCCAAACAACGTACGCAACGTTCACTTTGCCATTGCGGCCTCTCTTTGACGGCATAGTGTGTGTAGCCTCATGTCTATGAGCATGCCAACTGCGCGGCGGTACTGTGCCGGTATCCGGGTTCGGGTGGGACACCCTGTTCGCAACCGATCACCTGTGGCACTGTTCCAGAGCATTTTGAGCATCATGGAGTAAAATCCCTCTATCGTGGGAAGCTGGTTGACTGCCAGTGGGAAGGGTGTTCCGAAACCTGTATACGGCACAACTTCGTCCGTCACATTCGTGAGAAACACCTGGGACACCCGAGGAGATTAGCTGCTCGTGGCTCCGAGAATGGTCGCCGACAACACACATCCCTCCATGAGGCTAGTGATGAAGGGTCCCGAAGCGGAGTAAGTAACATTCGCTGTATTTACAATTGCAACCTGAATTTCACGCTTTGCATGTGTCTATGTAACCTCATGTCAATGAGAATGCCGATTTCCCACTACACCCGTGCCAGTTTCTCAAATCTAATGGAGAGCCCTGCATGCAGAAGATCACCTACGCCACTGTTTCGACGCACTTTGCGAATTGTCACGGAATTAAGGCGATGTCTCGCCAGCAGCGGGTTATTTGCCAATGGGTTGGCTGTGTGGATAAACATGTGCGGCGGCACAGTTTTGTTCGGCATATCAGGGAGAAACATCTTAGATACACAAGGGGATCGGCTCGCCGCAAGGCCGTGAAAGCTGGCTGAAAGCACACTTTCTGCGCTGCAGTGTAAGATGGACGTTGATCGTAGCTAGCACTTGGGAAGCGATGGAGTCGCGTTCATATGTAGGCAACGAGTTTGTCGGAATATTGGTTGTTACTTGCCAAACTCACAGGATGAATATATGTCATACTATGATTGATTGACAGTCACTTAGTTTTTGATACACTGTCTCTAGTTGTAGTCTGCAGCTACATTGCGTTTACACCCAATCCATCACCGTGATCCTCAGCCCGTGAACTCTAACGGGATAGTTGCGGACTGTGATTGGTAGTCGTGCACCTAAGTGGAGACGACGTAATCAAGGTCACAGACTCCCAGTGCCCAATGACGCCAGAAGCACCGACATGCCCCGGTGGGTGCAATCTCCTAGGATATCTTACGCCGGTGTATACTTGTTATCAGTCCAGTATCTAATCAGGCAAGTGCCACTACTACGCGTACGCACCCACAGTGTACATGTACAAGTTGGTAAGTCCACTGAATCAGTATGTGCACGTGGCTACCGTGGGAGGCTACAGCAAGCTCGCAACGTGTGGTGGCTTGGTTTTCACTTCCCGTGAAGCATGAACTGGTGAGGAGTATTTTTTTTTTTTTTTTTTAACTCTGAATTTAATTGCGTGAGGGTCGTAATGACCCTATGTTGCAATATACTGAGGAGTATTTTTCTGACTGCAGTCCAACTAACCCGTTTTCAGGTTACGAATTTACACCGCTCTTCCCTCACCAGCTTGGCAACCATAGATGATGATCCCAACAGGAAAAGCACAGACACGACTAATGAATTGCTGGTTTCTTCTCAGAGAGAGGCCGAACGCTAGGGGAATGCACTCAGAGAATCTGAGTCTCCCCTAGTAGGTAGCAGTCACCAGCATCTAAAATGCGACAAACGATACTAAGTATAAAAGCCAGCTTGAGTTTGGCGCCTGTGTCGCTTAGCTTTGGCACGGAGTAGCCCTAGGTAAGGCAACCATAATATAGACTCGTTTCTGAGAAGATTGCAACTAGCCCTGATCTAATCAACTCCGAGAGAACGATGTAGCTAGCTCCTCTAAGGCATTTCCAGGGTCAAACACGGGTGGTGATCGGAACTTCATCGAAATCTCTGCGCTCATTGGCGCGGCCAGCTGTTGAATTACACATCGAGGCAATGTTTCTTTTCCCCGCAACATCTACAACTTGTTCCCCTCGTCCCAGCATCCCAGCATCTCTGTATCCACGGGCCACATCCACTGAAGTACACCCTACTTACCGCAATGTACATGGTTTTAATGCAGGCAGATATTCCGAGGGATGCACCACAACCCATCGCGATATTTTCGTTGATGAATTGAACGAATGTAATTAAACGGTCGGATATACTGCCCTTTGCCCTATCCGCTAAACGTGGAACCCGGCCTGGTCTTCCCGAGCCGACATTGGTAATCTCTTTGAAATTCCGTCGACGAGCTACATACGACATGACATAAGTAACAGGTGCCCAATACTGATTGTCACTGAATCGAATTTTTCCAATCATTTGACCGGAGATATTGGATCTACCCTGGGTTATCCGCGGACTATGTGTGGCCCCGAGTCCCCCATTCACATCCCTAGTCCCTAACGTATCCAGTGCGGCGCTAGTTCTAACATACATTCAAATCAAATCGGTATTCTGCACACACAACTCCGTCTTGATACAACAACTGAAGGTATCTCGACAAACATTCACAGGATATACTGTACCGAATAGTCACTCATCTGCAAAGCTTCACCACAGCTCTTTATGTCTTGTAAATTCCTCCGGACCGCCAACAGCGTCTTTCGCTTAATGCGTTCCATCCGTCTACTCGCCAGACTCAGGAATTTCTCCTGGAACTCGGTCGCCATGTCGATTTGCAATGATATTTTCTGGTTCGGGCGAAGCCAACTGCAGTAGAGATCTTTGTACACCGGCTACAAGCACAGCCAAGCCATGGAGAACATCAGGTGCGACAGAGCGGCCGGCATGTCGGTCTGTCTCGATCACAGAGGCAACAGGAGTCAAGCAACCAGAAGGTGGGCATAAATCTCGGCACCCAATGGTGTGAAGATCCACGAGGAGCTGGACTTGTGATGGCTTATAATTCCCAAACACTGAAAGCCACCTCCTTGAGAACGACGTAGTGCCCTCCCTGGAGCAGGACGGAAATGCTCCCGCCATGGCAGCTAGGATGATCCTGGCATACCAATAGCACTGGCGAGTGTAAAAATTGTAGTATTTAAACGTGGTGGATGCGGCGCTTGAAATGAAAGCGATATCCAAGAGACGGGGTAAAGGGTGATCCCATCGAAGTGTACCCCGCCATACGGGGCCTTGACCAGGCTTCTGCCAATACTCGTGGTTCTCTCTATATTAGAAGCATCACTCATTAAAGGATGGCACTAGAGTGGAAAGGACAATGTACCTGGCTCGCACAACCGTGATAGTGTCTCTTGCGACTCCTCCACTGGAGGATATTACTTGTGTTCCGTTGTTAGTAGGGACACGCTCCACGATGAGTGCCAGCGTCTCTCCTGTCAAAATACTAATGTCTTAACACTGTGGCAGATAATTAATCAACGCGCTTACGAGCTGCACCAATGTGGACGAGAAGAAATTCGTGATAGCAAGAAGACTGAGAAGGAATATAATACAATTCACATGCACAGACTGTTGCTGCAGGTTGGAAACGTGCGATACGTAGGAAATCTCGAGCACTGTACTGCTGAGAGGTCTCGTAGCAATGCAGAAGGCTTGACATGTGAACCATATCCATAGGAGCAGGACGGTGAGGAACCCGTAGACAGGTAGAGTGGGTTGCGATGATTAGGACTGGTTCTGGGGGGAGAGGACACCAACAATTTACAGGGTAGCATCGTATTGAAAGTGTGGTACATATGTGGTTAGGAACACGGAGCGGGCAGGTCCGTTCAAGTACTTGAAGTTTGTGCACCACATGTCACGTGGGTAACGCTCGGTCCACGTGACCAGCCACTGCAGCCAGTTATCACATTTATTCAGGCTCCTTATATACACAGCCCTTCCGCTGGGGGTGTGAGGGCATATTCTGGCTCTCGGTGTATGCCGAGGCAATGTCCGAGTTTCGAACCCCGCATAATCTTATTTCCCTCACACTCCCAGCGGGGGCTGCAAGAAAACATTTGTAAACAATCGCAGCCACAGTGGCACGACCTGCGGACCCAGAAAAAAAAATACACAACACTGAAATTAGGGTTACATTTTTTGTGGTTATGAGTTCCTCATATGCATAGCAATACATGTCACACCTAATCACTGAGTACATGGCACCATCCCCTGCACCTAATCAGCCTCATGCCCCCTTACACTAAAAGTCCCAGCACGACTGGTTTTTTGTGGGGAGTTATCGTTGTAAGCAGTAAAGCGCAGCTAAGACAAATATAAATTTCACAAATTCAAACTGACTATAGATGGGTAGTAGGAACAGGGGACATGCAGCGAGTATGAGTGCGTCTGCAAAAGGTCTCGAGGGGGGAAAGCGGGTCTGTGTCGCCTCAATGCGACCTCGAATGTCTAAACAAGGGGTCAGTAGGGGTTGATCTTGCACACGAAAGCAATGGGAGGGGTGTGGGGAGTCTTGTACAGTGCATCTGGGAGTGGTTTCGACCCTGAAAACTGGATTTAGTCGCCCCGTGCGACTTGAAGGCTTATGTCTCAACTATACAGCCTTGCTCGATACAAAAATGCGAGGAAAGCAAGTGTAAGATGTCTGAGATATGTCTAAAAATGAATGCGCACATCTAAAGGAGTGCCTTGCATCTCGAACGGTCTCGAAAGTCTCAGAAGTGTCTCAGAAGGGTTCTCGATGGGGAGCGCACGAAAAACAAAATATCTCGGTAACGACGGGGGGGCACGTCGCGTTTCCGGTGTCATCCGGTCGATAGCGTCGAGTAGAGGCATCTCTCCAAGAATCGAGAGATTCGGCGTGGAATTGGGTAAGATATGCGTCAAACATGAATAGAGGTAGGAGGAGGGAGAGGAGGACGGGGTGTCGACAACCAACGGTTCAGCGCGATGCTACAAAATGCAGGGGAACGACGGAGAGGGGTGTAGAGAGTAGGGAGAACAAGAGACTGGGGGAATACGCGCACCCAATCCTGAGATATCCACAAATTGGTCCCAACTATCCTACTATCCACCAAAATGCTTATAACTCCGGAACAACGGCAGCGGCGGTAACGCGAAAAGCACCGTTGGAAAGGTCTCGACGGGGAGTATCAGAATCCTGATTTGCGAGAGGTTAGACGCGTCGTAGGACGAGATATCGCGTGGGCAATTTCGAGGGGGAGGGGGACAGGGTAGTTCCAAGCAACACAGAACCCCTTGCGGTGGGCTCCAGATATAAAGTTGATAGGTAGAGACCTGGAGGACCCGGGGGGGCTTGAGCCGCTTGGGGAGTGCCTACCAAACAGTCTGTGCTGATGCCACATGTTAGTGTACTTAGATGATGAGATGGTTACCATTGGGGAGGACGAGCTGTAAGCAACACAGTTGTACATATCTTGTCAAACACGTTGAAAGCTCCTCCCAAATCCCATCTATCAGCAACGTCGAATATATTCAAACCAGCTTTGTGTTTGTCCATATCTACATTCTATGCTAAAGAGTCTGGGAAGTGGCGCACATGCACCACTATAGATTAGGTGCAGGGGACGGTGCCATGTACTCAGTGATTAGGTGTGACATGTATTGCTATGCATATGAGGAACTCATAACCACAAAAAATGTAACCCTAATTTCAGTGTTGTGTATTTTTTTTCTGGGTCCGCAGGTCGCGCCACTGTGGCTGCGATTGTTTACAAATGTTTTCTTGCAGCCCCCGCTGGGAGTGTGAGGGAAATAAGATTATGCGGGGTTCGAAACTTGGACATTGCCTCGGCATACACCGAGAGCCAGAATATGCCCTTACACTCCCAGCGGAAGGGCTGTCACAACGCGGTTAGCAGAATTTACACGGGGAGTAAATGTAGTGGGAAATGTGAATAAGAAATCCTAAGTTTAATCTGACATTTGCGCATTGACACCGTTTGAAGTATTGTCAGTGGAAAGAATGTTGGTGACAACTTGATACATTGGCGGTCGTGTTGCTCGCGCGTGAACGTTGTCCAAAATGGGAAGTATCAGTGTCGAAAGTATGGCAGTCGAAACTTCATATACTGACATACAATAGAAAAAGAGTCCAAATTTGAACTAAAAGTGCCATCTACGAAATGTAGTACCAAACTTCATGTATTATGTGGATTTCATGGGTAGTATATGAAGTTTAGTCCTACATGTTGTACATAAATTTTTACTTCAAGTTTGGACTCTGTTTCTATTGTTTGTCAGTTTATGAAGTTTCGACGACCATACTTTCGACACTGATACTTCCCATTTTGGACAACGTTCACGCGCGAGCAACACGACCGCCAATGTATCAAGTTGTCACCAACATTCTTTCCACTGACAATACTTCAAACGGTGTCAATGCGCAAATGTCAGATTAAACTTAGGATTTCTTATTCACATTTCCCACTACATTTACTCCCCGTGTAAATTCTGCTAACCGCGTTGTGTGTGTAGGAGCCTGACATTTATTAGGCTTTGGAGTCAGAACCTCCTAACCTGATTGGTATCGGAATCAAGGGACGAGCCGTAACCACAACGTGTTGCGCGGTGCTCTGGAGTGCCCTTCGTGCAGGTATGCAATCCAGACTTGCTTGAGCAATGAATTGCATTAGATGTATTCGATCCAAGTCAAGCCCTTTGCACACTAACGCTCTTCATGATACTGACGATTACTTGGAAGTAACAACGGCCAGTAAGAACCTAGATGACCTGTTGATTCACGAGGCTCTATATTTGCAATGACGAAGGAGTATATATGTAAAGGGCGAATTGGATGATGCTGGTTAGAATTAATGGAATAGCTTAGTAATGTGCCATGAAAAAGCGTGCAAGATGATGGATAGGATGCTGTGGGTGAGTAAGGATGACTACTATGAGGCGTGGTGCGTTACTTCAAAAGACTAGTGTGACGTGTGGCGAGATATTAGAACCTCGAAAGTCAATTCTACGAGAAGAAGTACAGCGACTTCTTGATTGTTTCCACCTGGAAATCGCCTTTTTTAGGGAGGGGGGGTATGAGAGCAGGCAGACTAATGAACTTGTCCGCCAGGGGGCTGTCCGCATCAATACCTTCCTCTTCTTCCTCCACCTCGGATTCTTCGTCCTCCGCGACGGCAGGTTTTGCTGAAGACGCGCGTTTCCTCGTTCGCCGGTTTTTGGGCGCGTCATCAACATTCGAATCTGGTGATGGTATAGGTGTGGAGTTGGACGTGGGTGGGGACGGGGAGGCAGACGTGATAGAGCTCGCCTCCGTCTCAGAAACGGCTATCAACGGATCAAAGGTCGAAGTGTGGACGCTCTTGATTTCGGCAACTTCTTCTGGGGAGGCAACGATCCGAACACCAGCCGTCTTCAGCTTCTTTAGGAAACTTCCGACCCGCAACGAGGCGAGGGGGACCTTGTAGTCTGCATAGCGAGCCTTGAATTCAGTTTCAAGTTTACTCAAGATATCCGAAGAGTGCAGAGCGATGAACGTATCCCGGATGATCGCCGACATCGGATCGATGCTGCAGGCGTGTGTCCAGTAGGAGTCATGAACGGACGCAAAAACGATCCCCCGCGTCTAAGAAAGGCGTGATTAGCTAATTTGTACAGAAACAGCAAGAGACTCAATTATCAATATATGCTTACCCTACACTCCAGCGCCGTCAGCATCATGTGAGTTGCGTCAAGGGAGTGGATGAAATTAGGAGGGAAAGCAGATGCTTGCTTGACGCCGTTGACTTCAGCAGGTGAATTGGGATCCGAGATGTAGACAGTCTGTAGAGCAGTCATGATTTGCTTGCGCTTTGTCTTGCGGTACGGTTGAACGATCGGCAGCCCAAGCGGTGTTGTCCACACTACAGCCGCCATTTGCTCCTTGCGAATGCGGCTCAAAATGTTCACGGAAGAACCTCCCTTCTGCTGCTGCTGAGATTGGATTGCCTCGGCCAACCGATCCCCAGGAACAGATTTCGAAATCAGCCTAGCACAGAGATTGAGCCAAGTTTGGATAGCTTTTGCTCCAGCAAAGAGATCTCCGATGCAGTAGAGAACCTATCACGCGAATGGGTCAATTGTGTCGGCAGCAAACTCTGGGATATGCGAGCTTACCTTCCGGGCAAGATATGAGGAAGTCGCCCAACATTCTTCCTCTGGGATATCTCCTCTATCCTTGAGCTGCCTTTCGATCTGGTCACGGGCTCCGATATAGGTTACACCGTACACTGTGGTCATCACCTAGAACTCCGCATGAGCAGAGACACCAGCGTCGTAAGTCATTCCGAAGACTAACCGTTTGCTTGACAACCTTCCTCGATATCTTGCCAACAAGCATTTGCGCCACTCTGTCGCCGTTCGCTGCATCTTGCTCGACGACTTGGTTCACCATATTCGCTACGTACGTGTACACATCCGAGGGACGGTCTGTTGCAGCCAAGTTGACTTGCGCTGCACCTTCGCGGTCTCCTCCCAAGGCCGCATAATGTTGCAAGCCATTGCACGTCCCATCCTGGTGGATGGGTAGGGTAGACATATAGCCCTCTGGATCTTCGGACTCCAAGGCGGCACGGAGTTCCATACATGTGGAAAGACACTGCCATGGATCGCCAGCCGTCGTCCACCAACGACGACCCTACAGTCGAAGAAGTGAGCACGCACGATTCTACAGATGTTTGTAGACCAACCTCCAAAGGCCTCTCGGCGCTGTCATAAATGTCGTCCAGATGATTCATAACAAAGGCTACACGTTCATCAAAACTACCCTTGTCATATCCGTACAAATTTGCAAGATGAATCTTGAGCCAGCGCAGACCACGCTCTCCGAGAGGTTTAGCTTCGGCAAATTTAAGAAGCCCGCGACTGAGATCATCACCAATGTGGTTCAAGTGAGGAGGAATAGGATAAGCGCGCCCACGAAAATCGAGATTGTGCGGAAGGTAGAAGGCATCTCCCAGGAACTACGACGAATCAGCCTGTTGGCATAAGTGTATTGACACAAAGAACCCACCGCACGCGCAATCTCGATCTTGTAATTCACGCTACATCGATCGGAATGGTTGTTTGCCTTATCCTGTTGATACGCCCTTAGTCTCTGGCTGTACACGCTTCTTGCCTTGATGTCTGTGTGGTAGTTCGCGGGTTTTTCAGGCTCGGGTTTGTCGAACATTGCCGGCGGTATTTTGCAAAGCCGTTCACCGGAATTCCAAACCTGAAGCACGACATCGAAAATCTGTCTGTTGATCTTCCATGGCGTGCTGCCGAGCACGTCTAGGCCCGCATACACCAGTTCGACGTTGCCTAGGGTCGTGGCGTGCTCTAAGTACACCTGCTGCTCAGCACAATCTTTAAACCGCATAACAGAAGCTACGATCCGGTCCCATGAGTTTGAGTATCCACGGTCTATGAATCAAAGCAACGCACATTTGTTGTAGAAGTAGCCACCCTCATCCGGACCAAGCCATGGCTTAGGTTTCACAAGCATAGGCAGATGACGTGGGTGTAGAGTTTCACGCAGATCGTCCTTCGCAAGGCGCTCCGCAACTACAGGGTTCAGCCGAATGATACCTAGTTTCTGGCCACGGACGAACTCATATGAGTGACAGAATGCGTTTTGCTCTTCCCTCCTGCGTGACAGGTCAGCTCACGACTAGACTGTTACGGAAGCAATTGTAAATTCTCACACTTCCTGCCCAGTATTCTTGTCGACTGCGACACGCTCCACGGTGGCGGCCTTCATTAAGGAATCAACCAAGACACTCCCCATTCGCACACGTAACACTTGTGTCCATTCTGACGTCCATTCTTCGCTGTCCTCCATGTACTTGGCAGCTGTCACACGTCGTGCGTGTAGATCCCTGTATCCAAGGCCTGAGAAATAACCATTATCTCCACCGGCACGCACATGGGCAGGGATTGCGATATTGTTGCGCTTGCACATCTCAGCCTTGTATTCGTTCTCTACAGCACGGCCAACGGCAAGCAAAGCACGAGCAGTTTTCATGCCATCGTTAACGCCGCCACTGCCATGTAAACGCATGACCTCCAGAATAGTTATTAGCGACAGCTTTTCCGGCTTGACAAGTGAGAGGAAAGGAGCCAAATGTTTTTCTGGGCCTACATGATCATTAATATCATGAGAAACTACAGTGGGAACACGGAAGTGACTCACACGGTTTAGTCTGTTTTGATTCAGTATCCACGATCTTTGCGATTTCGGTCTCCAATTGTGCAGAAAGCTTTTGGTACCAGTCCCACATCCACCTTTGCAGACCAGCCCGTCGCAACGAAGGGTTACTCAACCCCAACTCGTCGAATACTTCTGATTCGTGTTTTAATCTCTCGACAGCGACGTCGTATGCAGACTCTTCGAGAAGCTTCTGGCGGGCTGCGACGTCTTCTGGCAAAACGCGACGAGCGAGTGAAACTTTTGCCAAGTGTTTCCGTAGGTTATCCAGGTTGAAAGGGACTTCTCGGGCCAGTTCTTCGGGTACCAGAGTGCCATCCTCCGACGCCACGTCCGATACTTTCTGGGGAGCTATGTGAGCCGTGGCACGAGAAACGTTGTAATAGACCTACTTTTAGTTTTGTGACCGGACTAACTTCCGGAACGTTTTCCAGAGGGTCGGGTAGTTGACAACCTATGGCTTCAGCCTGTCCCAACTCCGTAAGTATCCGGGACAAATTCATGTCCACGGCTGATTTGGAGAGAAGCTGGATGATCTGGGATGCCTCGGAGGAAGAGGAAATTACGCGGTCAGTGATGACGGTCGTAGGGGATATACCGCGCGCGATGAAGCTGCTCAGTAACCTGGAGGGATTCAGAGCAGAAGCAAGGTATACAGGCTTTTCTGAATTCGAATTAAATCTAAGTGAGAGTGAGGAAGCCTGGATGAGAGGGTGGCAGCGTGTAAGCCTACCGAAGCCATGCAAGAAGCATAATCGCGTATGTTTGGGACGTCGGCTGAACCTTCTCTTCTCCGTTTTCCATGATATGATACAATTGCCATGCATCCTCTATCCACAACGCCCTATCATTAGGCTCCTTTGTCGTGGCCACTTCAACATACGCCTCCAAAAACGAGTTGTATATTCGGGCTTCTAGCAGATGTTCTACGGAAGGAGATCTTCGCAACCTTTCAAAGACCTGTTTCGCGCGTGGGACATCGTACAGATTGTGCAAACATGCGTGCATGACAGCGAGTTGATCTTGAGTGGGCGAATCGGGAAACAGGAAGTTGTTCAGGGAAGATGCCCTGTCACCTGGAAGTGGTGACGGTAAGATGGTGTAGGGCGTTCCCCGGTTCAAAAATCCCTGCATGTCATTGAGGGTGTTGCCTCCACTCCCACTTCCGCTAGCGTCTCCCGCCATGGGGTCCCGGTACAAATAAGCAGGGAAGTTCGGGCGGGGAACTTGCACCTGAGCAAATGCGGACGCGGGTGCGTTGCTTTTCTTCGAGGGAGTCGAGTAGAGACGGTACGGTCTTGGAAGACGCTGCCGTGAGTACGACAGTAAAGTCGTCTCCAGCCTGCGAGTAGTCGTGCGAGGTATCATTGATGCGTGTCTTGCGAGCAAAATAGAAAGAAAGAAAAAAAGTGAAAAAAAGACTTGGAAAGTGTCCATTCCCACGCAACGCTGTCAGGGGCACTCATCTCATTTCCCGCTGGACGCCTATTGAGTTTCAAGCCACTAGTCCGGACCTCGCGTGGTATGCTTATGCAGTGCTCTTGGAAGGTAAGGAAACCACCCATGTTCTGACAAACATTGTCAGATACGTATACCGGACTCACCCAAGTGTCCTGCGCCATGCCATTCTCTTACCAAAGCACACGCGTAGTTAGCTGACTGCATGCAACACCGATTCCTCAGTGCTGGTAAAACGTTCCCCCGTTACTGATCTTCACACCCGCCTTTTAAGTGTTCAGATATCATTTGGTCCAGAAACTCATTCTCAGCGCTATCCGCCGTGAAAGGTGTTGCGCATCTCCTGCACTGGTCGCACGATTTGCATGCCCCTACCTCCCCTGGATGCTACTCCGACCTAGACCAACTGTTTCCAGTCAAATAATCGTGGCAATGAGCAAAGAATGTATGTGTTTTGTGCATAAAGAAGCGTCTGCGACTCTTTAAGACTAGTGGCACAAGTTGGCTTTCGAAAAAGGCAGAAATAGTAAAGGACAAAGCGACATGGACCAACAAACCAATCTGTTCCCCCCCGCCTTTACTTCCTTATTACACCCTACGTCTCCTCAACGCTTGACGCGAAGAAATCACCAAGCAGTGTATCCGGAAACTACGCAGAGATTCAATTCTCAGCCGATGCGTGTATTCTGAGACTTCACGTACCCACGTTGAGGTTTCCGCCATAGCCGCTTGGGTTCCCATTAGCAAAACTGCTGTTACCACTAGCTGAGGCGCGAAGTCAGACCAGCTTTCCCTCGTCGTGTAAACAAAGGCGGTATCTTACGGGTGCTGCCTGCGTTTGTGGTAGACGTATTGGGATTACTCGCAGTCTGAGACTGGTTACTTGCAGCTTGGTTCGGCTGGAAAGGCATGCTGGACGCGGAGAGATCGACGGAGTTAATAATAACCGCTTAAGAGGTGGTTGACTTGGGACCAGGGACAGCGAAACTACAACGCTTTAAGGCCCTCATCGTATCTGTTATAGTATATTGCTACACAGCTTGGTAGGCGGCAACCAGTGCATGACATGTTTCAGAGCAGGAAGTGAACCGCCCATTTGACCTTATGACCCTACAGCACAGTGGAATCTGATAGGGGGTGCCTGTCACGGTAAATGGCAAGGCTCACCTCAAAACCCTGAAATCCTTGGTCGTGTCCTAGCGTCTGAACGAAAGAAAGGACAGTCAAAAACCTGGCGAACTGCAAGAGAACAATAAACCAAGAGAGCAGATTATCCTGCTTGTTAACCTGGGTGCACTGGTACTCATATCAATAGCCCCCCAATGGTACCTTGCCGAGGTGCAATCCAGTGTCTGACAATCCGGAGCGGCGGAGTAATTTTGCCACCTGAAACAGAAAGCATCACTTTACAAATATTCAGAGAAGCCCCCCGACGGTATCATACAGCGCGGGGATCAAATGTTCCAAAAGAAAATAGCTCGCTGTACGAGTTGTGATGCATTTACACTGTCTTATAGCTTGCCTTCGTATTCACAAAAGCTTGTGGGGATTTTACAGATGAATCTGACATGTGACAACCGCCGAACAGCTGTATTCGGTATTCTAATAGTGGTGCTTGCTGTAGGGAGAGTGATGACGAAGCGTATAGCAAAGGAATGGCATGATGGCAACTCCGAGGACTCCCGCAAGCTCGGGTAGGTGCGTTACATACACCAAAAGCCAAAGCAATAGCTTCTGAACTTCGAGTCAAAAAGAAAACAGGGTCCTTCTGTCAGCTTCCTCATTTACTCGAGACTTCACGTAGGCTTTATTTGGGCTTTCTGTTGAACTCTGCATATATTGGTCCCTGAAAAATGGGTCCGCCGACCTTGGTTTTGGATGGTGGTCCAGAGAAATCATTGCGAGTTTTCAAATTTGGGTGAAACCAAATCGGATCCAGGACCGATTATCAACACTTGTCAGATAGGCTGAAAGTGGCAGCGGCTATCAAATGGATCACTTGTGGCAGTGGAGGGTGCCAGAGTCAGGGAGGGTATGATGGGGCTATGTGGCACGTGCATATTCTTTTGAGTTTAGATTAAAGGTATAGGAAATCGAATAGTTTCTTCCCAACCCACTTCTCAAATGATCTGTTTCCTGCGTAATTATATTTCCCTGAATTCGTCACGCCATCAGCAGAAGTCACGGTGCGAGCGAACGTCGGGACATACAATACTGACATTGTTGGCAATCCCTACGACGTCAAGAACGAGCATACTAAGACCACCAACATAACTGCTGGAAGCTTACCAGTAGCAAGGGACTTGCCAACGTATGTTCCAGCAACTAGTAATTATGAAAGGGGCCGACACGAGGGGGCCACAGTCGGAGGATGGAACATTGAAGTGCTGCTGTCTACGCTTATAATTCACAGACGGTTGGCATACTGCGAGACATTAATGGATTCCACTACTTGATATGTTGAAGCAGGGGTATAGTACAAGCAAAACACGATCTCGTGTGGCGAATTCCTGTGCGAGTTCCGCGTCCGTGATTGACAATTTTCTGCTATTGCAGCCCTTCGTATGCAGCAGGAAATAATTCACGATAGGAAGCCTAACCAGTGCCCCACCAACATCTTTAGAGCAAGGTGGTGAGCGTGATCTGGTTGGTAATCTGCCAGATGCGCGATATCTGCCGCTTCATCCCAGGGAAACACTGCAAAACGGTTGGAATACGATCAGTATGAGTGGGAAGAGTCTGTTCTGCCCGCGTGCCGTGTTCTCATGTTGTGGATTGCATTTTGTCGCTGGAGAAACGTGCACACAACCGAGGAGACCTGGTAGGGACTTCCGTAAAGTAGCTAATGATGAGTATAGGGTCAACAGATAAACCACGGACCACTGCGCCACGCTCCGATGACATCGGGAAAAAAACTTTCTTCCCATAATTATCAGGGCGTGAATTTGTGGAAGGACAGCACTTCTGTCAGTATGTAACCTTCGCGTATCATAGCTTAAATGGATCAATAATGCAATCTGGTTGATTGCGTGAAATGTAGCGTGAGCCCCCCGCTACGTCATCATGGGGTACGTACGCGAAATTCTACTTGCGAGTGAAGCATGGAGAGCAGACCCAGGCAGGAAGGCAAACTTGGAACACATAGGCTGCATGAAAATTGTCGAAAATGAAGGGGATCACAAACGAAAGGCGCTCTGATCTGGTCGGATGAAAGTTCATTTGCGTGCAACAGCAACAATTACTTCCGAACACAAGATGTAATGGGGAATCTTCGGGGCGCCAGTCCCCTCACTGCCAATAGTAATGACAAAGACATGCCAACGTTGAGTTGAAAAACAGTGATTTATCATGGAACTCATAGAGTGCTGGACGTACTATATATCAACCCGGGGCCTTGTTCTGGTACTCAGCGTAGCTCTTGGAGCCCAGCTCATTTGAGAATGAATGCAGGGGATTTGATTAGGCACGACGCAGCACGATACCCACACGACACGTATACGCCACTTGTCAACGTCAGTCTTCCGGGAAGACGGAATCTAGCAGCCTATCTTTCGCTGGACACCGCCGACACTTGCGAATCGACAAAGCAGTCCAGTGGTTCGTTCTTGTAGCTGTGTATTGGAGAATGTTCCATCAGTGATCCCGGTTAAATTTCCTTAAAAAGGTCTTCAACAATTTGGGCATTACTATTTTGCAAATTTGTCTGGTGGTTCGAGAGTTTTTTTTTTAGTAATAAAAAGGCTGATCAGGTCGTCGTCTTAGAACGCAAGGGTCGAAGAAGGCGAACTCGGAAAACGAGGCACCGAGTAGGTCAAGTAAGAATCGCGGATTACATTACAAGCTATTCTACTGGCATCGTGGGGCAAATCATACCTTTAAAACCTGGAATATTCACTCAGGAAGGTGGGCTCCGAGCGTACCCGAACATTATCGTCTTCCCTTTTTTTGCCCATACCAGCGGAAATAAAGTTAGAACTGGAGTCTTTGACCGATCGATTTGGTTGCATGATATGTAGCTGCAGGCTACTGGTACGCTTGATCGCCGGGTCAAAACCACACACCGTTTCGGTATACCTCGTTTCATGTACGTCGATCTTCGGGCCAGCTCGCCACGCCACGGCCATTAACTCCCACCCGGTGGACCGGAGGTAGAACACAGTCGTATGACGTGTCACCTCAGATATAGTCGTGGCGGCCGCCGACAGAACCTGTCATCCTGGCAAGTAAATTTTCTGAGACATGTTTACCTGTTCCTCTTGCAGCCCAGGTACATCCTACTCAGAACGACGACATTGCCAAAATTTGCGGCTGTCAGCGAGTGATACTACGGCAGACGTGGACTCTACAGGCAGCACTTCTGCGACCACCTCGACGAACCAGCACCACTTACCCCATGCGCCACCAAGTTTGCCGAGTTATCTATACGGCACAACAATCTTGCGGTGGCTTGTAGACGTGTAAATGCCACGGATGGAACTTTACCGCGCCCTCGATAACCTGGTGGTCCTAAGATGGCATACAGAGCGCTGCCGGTGCTACGGGGCTTTTACCGGTGTGTCACGCATAGAAGAAAGTGAGTTGTCACGTCATGGAATTATTACCACCGCAAGCTATTTCAACCATGCGTGCGGGGAAGGGGCATCTAGGCTCGATCAGGGACAGTAACAAAATGTGAGAAGTAGGGAGGGAAGGAGGAGATTCGGGAACGCGGCAGACTACGGCAGACCAGATCGCACTGGTAAAATATTGCATGCCATGTACTAACTTGGGACTTGTCAGGGCTGGGCTCCATGGGTCACAGGAACATCAGGCGGCCCAATAATATCATTACGCGTCAGGGGAAATGTCAGCGTACGCCAATCCATGTTATAAGAACATAACCTGCCCCCTCGCCTGCTTCTTCCGTCGTCGTGGTATGGGACATTAGGGATTGTTTTCTTTTAGCCTCCAGGACATCCTCTCATCGTCACTCACTTCCCGCCGTTTCTTAGCAGTTATCGAGGTCATCCAATTAGATTGGCCTGCTTGAAACCGAAGAATTCCGCGGCCGTAAGGAAATCGCACGCATCCGCATTCCGAATTCCTCTCCGTGCGTTCTTTCTGCCATCCTTGCCTCTACCCTTTCTTTCCTTGATGTTGATCGTCAGCTAGTGGTGCAGGCTATTATCATCAAGCCTCGTCCTGACCATCACTTGTGACTCGAATCCGGAAACGGGAGATCGGTAGTTATGGTCACGATCATCGATGCCGTGCTGAACGGTGATACCTCCAAAGCGGAAGGATACATTCGTGTCGCATCGCTATCGTTTGCATTTTATGAGTGAGTGCCAATCCATATCTTTTACAACATCATGGAGGAGATGACCCTCTTATGCATCTGATTTCGAATGACTCGCAGTTACATAATTACCCTACCGATCGAGTACCGCGTGTATCGCAGCCAGCGTGGCCTTTTTCACATGAGGTACAGTAACGTCCGCATCCCTTGTTATCTCCCCACAGAAGTTGACCCTGTGCAGTCTTGCGTGTATTCTGTTCATCCTCATTCGGTGGGTAATAAGTAACCTGTCACTCAACCGGGTATTGACGATCGTTATGACGGGGCTCCCCGCCACTCCAGGTATACCAGTATTCTGGTCATGGTCACAAGCAACTATGGATTCTTTGCTACCTCCTTTACGGAGGAGTCTTGTCGGCGATATTACTTGGTAGCCCCCGTCTTCAAAGGTTTGCTGGCGTTATGCCCAGCTGTCGCCACTCTAATCCCGATATATTTCTTGCCAGATTTACAGACTACGGTTTCCCAGGCAATCTTGGGAGTCAGGTGAGCCCGTCTCTCGTAATTGCATTGTTATGGCTGTACTCAAGACATCTGCCTCAGGACATTCAATATCGCTGGGAGAAACAGACACTTGGGCGTGTTTCTCCTGATATACTTCTGTATCACAGTGACAGTGAGATTTCGTGCTCTAACTGTCCTTCGAATCCAAGTGGCTAATTCGTTATGATAGCTCGAATGGTTCTTCGACTTGTACCGTCGGACTTGTAAGACTCACCTTCCTGAGATTGAGACTCTATGGTTGACTCATCCAAGATACATTATCAGCCCAGGTAGTTGACGTAGGTTTCTCGTTAGACTGTATGCAGCTCTGATTTGCGAACCTTGTGGTTGGTGTACAGGGAAAGTGGGTCGATCTCACTTATTTTCTGTTAGCACACTGATCCCGTTTTTCACTTGGTAGTTGCGTCTCGGGGATGTCTGATACACATCCCACCACATGGGTGTTCTACCTTATCGCGATGACCTACGACCTCGTGGCCCTCGTAGTCTCGACCGTCCACCTGATTCGGTATAAGACGTATAGCGGAAAGTGGGTTGTTTTTGATTGTGACATCTACCTCTGATAAAGTGATGCTAAGTTGTGTTACATAGGTTTTCGTTTTTAATCCGTGTGTAAGTGCTGTGCGCGTCCCGTTCCTTGGAGACAGGTTTAAAACCTTGCCGTCTATAGTATGATTTACGACGGGCTGATCTTCTTCGTTGTGCTTACGGGTAAGTTACCGCTGGCTACGAGAATGGCTGTGCGGGGCATTAACTACTGCGCTACAGCCGTCAATATATTAAACTTGATCCTCTACCAGCAACCTGTCCTCGTAGCTCAGGTAAGCCTCTCTCCTTAGCTATATAATGGGGGATCCACAATTCCCGGCGACTTTGCAGTCAACAGGGTGAGTAGAATGCCGGATTACCGTGAGATTGGTCGCTCACTTCATGAACGCTGTCAGAGCCTCACTCGGATATGCCGTCGTCTGGATAATGAGTCAGCGAATTCTCATTCACCTGCGGGGTGAGTATACCAAATAAGTTCCGGTGTGTCTGGTCTTGAATCGACGCATCTACTTGCAGAGTTAGCAGGGGACCGCTCGACATCCGGCGTTTCGCCGATCTCTAACATTGTCGTACACCCTGGTCGCAGTTTTGGGGTCGGTAGCCAGCATGGCCACCAGCGTACGCCACCGACTCCGCTCCGTGCGACGCACTCTTCCGGGATCTCTCCTCCTCTGGATCACAAGGGCGCGCCACTGCATGACATATCGAACATGGATGTTGATATGGATTATAGCCGTCCACCCCCTTCGCCTGTTCATTTTCAGCATCACCACCCGTTTTCATCGTCGACAGAGATTGTAGCACCCGACGATCGCCATGGTAGGACGGCTGACAGGGACCAATCCAAGTCAGCTGGCCTCGACGTCCAAATTCGATTTGAACAATCGGTCACCGTAGATCGTCACCTTTCCAGCAATGATGGAGATACAGAGGATACCGACGGGACATCGGAGGTGAAATCGCATTCACTCGCGATACCCAGGGGGGGTGTTACGCAGATGTGGGCTTAGGCATTAGTGATATATATCTTGTGCAGAGGTCTAGTTAGGTTGCGCTCCGTATTTTAGTGAGGGTTGTGAATTTCGTGAATATTGTATTATTACTGTACAGCGTGTATCTGTAGCCGTCATCTGAGGTAGCAAGGAATTCCGGTCCAAAACACGACAACTCGTGCTCGCAGATTTACAAGAGAAGGGAAAAGGAGAGAACAGGAAAAACAAGTGTCACACATAAAAGGAAACTGGGTTTGTGCCCTGTCATTCGCCATGAACTTTACGAGTGCATACATCCATCCGTATGGGTAACTTTTAATTCCGCCTGAACCTGCTGAAGAATTTCTCCTTCGGGCTGGTGGATGTTGAAGTTGCGTTAGCCATCCTTCTACGGCGGCGACCAAAGCAAACGGTACATCCACCGAGAACGAGGAGGATCATCGAGGTGAATGTCAACCAGAAACCTGTGTCAAGTTTGTCTTACAATTCGGTGGATCCGAGCTGGAAAATTATGTACTGACCGGGGCCAGTAATGGTACTTCCGCCAAAGCCAAGATTCCCCATTTGATTCTTGACATATGCGAAGAGAGCAACGTCAATGAGGAAGGCGATAAATGCGAGAAGAGCAGCCAAAAACCCGACGAGTGACGCATAAAGAGTGACAGTGATATGCTGGGAGAGGGCGAGCAGCAGCGCGATGAACGTCACTCCCGCCGCTGGATCACGTGGGATATATCAGCATAGGAGGGCGGATAACACGATGCGTGCGAGAACGTACCAACAGGGTGGACGGCAAGGCCTCGGGTCCAAGATGAACCAATCGTCACTGAATTGCTCTGGGTATTGATAACGGTGGAGTAGCCGTGACCTTAAAATCGCAACGGAATGAGCAGCCGAAAACAGTGTGAAATAGAAAGGAGTCACCCGTAGTGCTACAAACTCTGTTCCCACTGTTGGCGAGATCGTAGCAGTATGCCCTAGTCGCGAAAATGACTTCTTCGGTTCAACAACACGGGTGGAGGGGGGACGCATACCATATACCGAACTGCCGCATGGGAAAGACATGGCGTCAAAAGAGCAAGTGAGGGGTGGAGCAGAAGAGTACTCACTCTCAGCTGGCTGGCCGTGTTGTTTGCAACAGACACTGTAGTGCTGTCAGCATGGACGCGAGTGATATCCATAGCGGTCAAGTAGGGGAGAGAGATGGAAACGATGAACAGGAGCACAAAGGCAGCGAAGAAAAAGAACACTGCGGGAACACAAAATGCACGGCTCATCTTCGCCAGCGGGGTTCAGTATCTGCTACGTCAGGTGGGTGAGCGTTCGTGGACGAGGGGGGAGCAAAAGGAAATGAGGACAAACTGGTTGGCCCTTTTACGCCACATCCCAAATAGGACATGACAGTGACAGGGCAGATAGGCATATTACGTCATTATGGAGTCTAATCAGTGAGAAAATCCTGAGACATACGCGAGCAAGCCCTCGGAATTGCGAGGGGAAGCCAGCCAGCCATACATATTGATGCACATCGAGTAAAATCCGTACAGGTTTTGTTGATTTCGCGTATGTAACATACATCTAAAGAAACCCGGGAATTGCCGCAGCTTGAACCATCGGCAATATCCGACTCCAGTGAACTAGTGCTGAAATCGGAAAGTGGCGATCTGCGGTGTATGGACCGGGCTTGCACCCATAACAAAAATCATGCAATCATTGCTCCTATCCTCGTATAATGTGACTGGTGTACTACCATCTTGAAGGCTGGAAGCCATCAAAGATTGAGGTGAGCATATCAGCATTATAGATACAGATATAGATAACCTTTACAGTTTGGACATGATAACAGAAGGGTCGAAAACATCCAGGAAAATTACTTCACAGCAGAACCATAACGACGGCATGATAGGACACCTGTCGACGCAGCACTCCTGCGTTTGTTGGAATTCAACAATCGAGGGTGGCACGGCAAGTAGGACGCGTGATGTGTGGCGGAAGTGCACTCGTGACAGTCCGACAACCAAGACTGGCTCAGCACTTTAGCACTGTGGGGGGCATGTAATTGCCTCCGTGTGGTACTCACGGCGTTGCGTTAGAGTATGGAGATCGAGCCAAGGCTGTACCCACGCTAGGGCTCCCCTGTCGGCTTGATTTACAGTATATAAGCCTTATACCCGGGGTGTGCCCAGGACGCTCACAGTCTTGTATCCAGTTACCTTATCTGGGGAGTGATGTCGGAGGTGTACAATAGTTCTATATGGGGAGCTGGACTTACTGGCAAGTATCGTTGCTCTACCACATCTTCGCTGACCGTTAGAGTCATCCACAGGAATGACGATCGGACTAGCGTGCGTTCGTACATGTCATCGCAGCTGATTAGACCGTCACATGTTTTCTAGTTTGTACGGTGTATCAATATACCAGTACTTGTTCTACACCATGTCATTCCCGAAGGACAAGCGTGTTGTCAAAAGTGCGGTATGTCGCTCTTATCTATTCCTACCGCCTGTCAGCTGACTCTTCAAAGGTCTTCCTTGTCTTGTATGTCGCACCATTTACTCGCCGTGTACCCCTGACACGAAATCTCGATTCAAAGCTTTCTAGACACCATCAATACCCTCTCGTTTTTGTGCTTCTACTCTCGAATATTGATAGTTTACCGACGGAACACGTCCTATCCTAGCACGAGTGAGATGAACTGGTACGCCGGCCTTATTACTGCGTTGCTCTTTGCCGTACTTGACGCAGCCCATTCAGTTTGACTGCAAGTAGCCCTCTAACATTATAACACTGATGGAAACGTCGCTGAGAGTAACTTTACTTTCCCAGGTCGCCTTTGCTTCCAATGTAAGGCAATCCAATTGTTTGGTTCTCACCAGGCTAAATGGAGTCCTCTGCAGTTCTGTGTCGCGTTCTTGGTGCAATGGTTTGATACATATCTTTCGAGTTTTGCTCAGCTCTCAATACCGCGTGATAGCTTCTATGCCCACAGGGTTTGGATAAGTAAGAGTTGTTTCATCTTTTCGCAAATATCTGAAAACTTGGGGTTTCCAGTTGGTCGTCAGAATAAGCTATTGACATGCGGAGCGGTACGTCCTTTCATTCGTCGCTCTTCAGACATGATATAGTTTTTCTTTCTTTTTTTCTGAATAGCTCTTGGCTGCGACGGCACAATTGGGTGAGCTGCATCGTCGGGTTCACTGATTTTTTGAATTAACCATATCAGTGTTTGGTACTCGTATGTGCTTTACATGCTTTCTTTCGGTGTCAATTCATTGATCCGTGTCACTGAACGTCCAAGTAACATTGGAAGACGCGTAAGTCGGCAGCTGTGAGCATTTCGTCAGCTTATGCTCCCGATTGGCAGTTATGACAGTAACAACATTGCCACGTTCTTTAGCAATCCGGTGAGTGACGGATCACTTACAATATGATATTCGGTGATTCTACATGGCGAGGACGTATGAAACAGGACTCAGCAGCTAACGCCCTGATAAGTGCAATATGCGATGCTATTATCACTGCAAGCGTATATTTCTGCCTTCGTCATTCAGAGAATGGCTCTGGTCTTGTGTATGCATTCCATTGCCATCGACACCGGATCCTCACGTATTTTTACCAGGAGGGAAGACCCTATTCAAAAACTCAATTTGGTCTTCGTTCAGATGGGTCTGATCACCTTGTGAGTACCCTCTTGCCGTTTACTCTTTGTGAACTCGGCTGACCGGGATGTTGCGAAAATGGCTCATATACGCCTTTGTCTCCCATGCGGTCAGCACGAGTGCCCTTACAACGTCCGCACTCGTGAGTTATCTTATAATTTCACAATTGTGACCACCACTGAAATCTACGAAGTACTATGAAAGTGATTTAGTTGGAGAATACTTCACTGCTGCGCCAGTTTCACTCCTGAGCAAAAGTCTGTATACTCATTGTTCTCGTGTTCGTTCGCGGTTGACTTTTCCGATACCAACAGCATACTCGAACTCCATGTTAGCCGTGTGAGTATACTATGTTGTCTCGTCAAATTATGACCTCACGTCAGCTCTTCTATTCCCCTCATCTGTGTAACCGCGAAAGGCTGAACGCAAGGAGACGTATCCGTGATCGGCAACAGCTTGCTCTTGTGTCTCCATCGGAACTCCCTACCCTACCAACCCGTCATTGACCTCCCAACCTGCACCGTCCCTGCCCCCATTTGTTCTTCAACTAATGAAAACGCTTCCAGGGCTAGATCCACGAGGTTTCAGACTCGTACTTTGACTAAAATGGACATCTTCTGTTTTACGTGCTTTACAAAGGAGAAACAGGTTTTCCTTCGGGGTTTCATGAGCTCTTCGTCGCCAACCGGTCTGCTATTGAATTGCACTCAGATGTATCACTGTGATCCCCGAGTTCAACTGGAGGAGTGTTTACATGCAGTACAGGCAATATCGTGCGCCATTTATTGATCATTTAGGTGCTTTACGTAGTATTGTGAAGGCCACCATAAAGCCAGACCACGCTATCCTCTATTCGCAATTCTCGACACGACAAGCGGCCACAGGTAACGTTCGATTGTCGACATCGCTCAATACTCAGTCGGAATCGGAAGATTGAGACCTACCCCGCTACTAGTGACGGCGTTGGGACAAAGTTTGTCGGTTTAACGGTACCGTTGACCTGTTGGATCTCTGTCGGATCATCGGTGGGCTACAGGCCGTGGTGACGAAGCTTGGGATTGATCAATGAACCAGGTTCTCAAGAGTGATGTACTATGGCAGTAGATGATGCATCGGTAATAAAAGACAGGGCCGTTGCCCACGACAGCCAACTTGGTTACGATATACGGACATGCAACGACCTCGGCCCATGCTATTAACAAATGTGGCTCTCCATTGCAAATGTTGGTAGTGAGCGCATTAACACAGGAAGCCCTCCTAAATTACCTTGCTTGCAAGGTTTCTGTCCGAGCATAATTGCGTGGGAACCGTCTTCCATCTGAAAGACCTTCCTTTTTCAGCACAACCCGGCACTTGCCGACCTCAACGTGCGTCTACCTTCGTATACTTTGCACAGCAGTGACAACAAACGTGTATACTACATGAAGCACTGTGTGCACCGAACATGCAAAAGCGGCAGTGGACCGATGACAAAATGAAAACAAGTGGGCGGTTGTCAGTTATCTGTCGCCATCTGTACCCTCCACTTCCGGGTCTCCTCGTCCAACAAATGCAGGCGATCGTCCTCGGCAAGCAAGTCTGCGGAGTGAGCACTCAGAAACAATCTCTCATCAAAGTCTCTTAAAAGGTGAATAGTATCGCGCCCTGAGCTTCTCGACAGAGCGACATAAAGGTTGAAAGGATTGAGGGTTCCAGATGGCGGTCGAGCAATGTCCACGAGTACATAAGAAATGGTCTGATCCTGTGACCGGTAATCGGTGAAAGCATAGGCTGCAGTCATCGGAAACTGCAGTCGCCGCACGGGGAGGGTGACACTTCCCTTGCATATTTACGTTGGCCTGGACCTTGGTACTGTACTCGATAGATGCTCGTTCTCTTGTCGCCCCCGCGAGCGGCATCTAGATGTGGACTATTCTACTTAAACACACATTCGATCTGCGTATGGACCATGGAATGTACGAACTCCTTCATCTATGTTATCCGTATCAATTTTGATATGGGATGAGGTCTTGCACTGAACAGACTTTGCGCAGTACATATAGAATCCGTTCGTACGCTGCATGCTCTCGAATCAGGCAAGCAAGGTTGTCGCCGCCGCTGGCGGCACTTCCGAGTCTACAAACCCTGTCTGACATAAACATGAGCCTCGAATCCAAGGTCTTAACATGAACCCCTCGGATCACATATATAACACAAAACCCACTTGTCCTTAGGTGCTGTGTATGGCCACTGTACCATGTTAGTAGCGTGGGCTAATGTGTATTCATACTTGGCCTCAACGTAACACTATCCTTCAATGATCAAATCGATATCCACTCGTGATCCTATCCCAAAGCTCCTTCGCATCTACAACAGCACGGAGCCTCGTAGCCAACAAGAATCCACCGCTGAGTTTGCTGATTGATTACATGTCAAGCAATAGACGAAAATTCTTTATCGCGGAGGAACTCACCGATTGAGGCTATACGTCTCGCGAGGCGGAGGGGTAAGGCGATGTCTCAGCATAACAGGGATATTGGCTCTTATCTGAGCCGTAACGTCTGTCCATTGAGACCCAGGTCCGAAGGCGAAGGGCTGCGGGGTGGAATCCCTGAAAGGTGTTGCGAGCAGTATCATGGAGTTGACGTGAGCATCGAGCATAGTCTGGTCACAAAGAGATTAGCTTCACGTCAACTTTGGGATAGGGGAAAACAGACTTCATTCTCTTGTCCCGTAAGATACCCAAGCTCGAGACTCCAGTGTGCACAAGCGTTGTGGTCTTCGGCAGCCGCAGCTTGGAGCAGGTGAAGCCACTTGTCCATAAACTCCTTCGTATATTCACGCGTGGCACCAAAATCAATAAGGGAAATCTGATAGAACGTTAACAAGTCCTGCTCATCCAACAGAAAAAATGATAAACTAGGGCAGACCTGCTTCGTTTTAGGGTTCCACAGGAAATTTGTCCAGTTTGGATCAGTCTGCATCAGCCGAAATTCAAACAGCTCTCTTAGACAAAGCTCCATGATTCTGGAAGCGATCTGCGAGGCAATCAAAGTCGGCACTGGTGCTATGTCATTCACGCGCACGCACCTCATTCCGATCTGTCTGGGGTAAAGTTGAGATAGATGCATCGCCCATAGTCACGCCATCAACATGCTCCATGACGAGAACACGTTCGGTGCTGCCTTCCCATACCCAGGGTATCTTAAATCTTGCGTCGTTTCCAAGAAGTCCGGGAGTGCGATATTTCCGCAAGAAATCTGCCTCGCGAGCATAATTACACTCGTCAGCCAACTCTTCTTTCATGACCTGCAAACGATGTGGCAGGTCTGTTGCAGCCAGGGCACGGCGAGTATGCAGTGAATGGCTCTCACATGAATCGTCCGATCGAGAAAGAGCCCTTTTGGAAGGAGTCTTCCAGCAGTTAACAGCATCTTGACGTACCCGAGATCGCTAGCTATGGAATCTGCAATATTGGGGAACTGCACCTTTACGGCGACGTGTTCCTCTCGTCCCGTGGGTGAGGCTGAGGCGGCTAGCACGGCACGATGCACTTGACCAATGGAGGCAGCCGCGAAGGGTATGCGTTCGAACGAAACAAAATTGTTCGCCCACGATGGGCCAAGGGAAGACTCTAAAACTCGCTACGATGTAGATAAGCTTTTCTGGGCGAAGTATAAGCGGTCGTTATCACCTCCAACTGCCAGTCTGGCATGTAATGGGCACTGTTTTGCACTCTGCGGAATATCTCGTCGAGGTCGGGTGGTAGAACGTGCGTGTCTGCGAGTGGGATAAGATTAGTGTCTAGCCTAGGACATTTACAAACCTTGTATGCTCATGAATTGACCAAGCTTCAGGGCTGCCCCTCGCATTTGTGAAAGCTTCGAGACAAGACGTTTGATATTAGCCTCTGTCATGATCAGGGACGACTGCTGACTGTCAGTGCCATCCGGGGAGGTGGTGGAACGACGGAGGAACTCTGTGGCGGCACCATACCCCAAAGAAGCCGCAAGACCTGTACGGGACCGCCAGGCGTCAGCACTGTGTTGTGTTCTATACATTCTCAACACACCTCCATAATGAAAAACACGACCAATACGCGACGAAGGAACTTTTGATGACTGCAGAGCTGGCGATCCGTGGGGCCGTATTGAAGGTGTCTCCATAGGCTCGGTCCCATAGTCTGAGTGCTTGTATAGCCCGAGTTAGTAGGTGTGCAGAGTCTGTATAAGCTCATATACACGACATGCAACCCATGGATATGCCCACTATGAAACAAGTACTTACTTGAACATGGGACACAAAATTTCGGTTCGCCTCAGTGTCTGACAGAGAGGACGCGTTTTCATGATGCGTTACTACTTCTGGCTCAAGTTCGTCCCTTGAGGTGACGACAGCGCCCTCCTTGAGTGATGGTTGAGGTATCTCAACAGGTCCACCCTGAACGTTGGCGGACAATGCTGAAGTGATTGGAACGACTTTCTCCTGAACGCGCAGTAGAGTGGAAGCTAGAGATTCTTCCGGGTTATTTCTATCACCCTCCAATGCATCCTTCGTCAGATGCGACTTTGGCACGGGGGTCTTGAGCAGCCCGTGGCCGCTTCGGATTTGTGCAGCGCGAAGTGCAATATCCACGATGGAGTGCACCACGCAAAGCCATCCGAAACCAGGCCCAGGTGGCATCCAACGCTGCGTGTATAGGACGTTCTGAACGGATTATTAGCTTTCGTTGGAAGCAGTGAATTCGCGCCGACGCGCAGGTCGTTTCGCGGGCCACAGCCACCTGTTGGCGGTGAAGATCGCACAGACCAGATCGTGCAGACGTCCGGGTTGTCTGCTTCGACAATGCAGACCCAACTCTATAATCCAAACTTGACGAGATACATGGTACGAAGGTCAGTGCAGTTGCACCATCTCACACTCTAGCGTCGCGATCGACCATATCTGTGCTTGCCAGCTCTGATGTGATATCCGACCTGCGTGTCAATGTTTTCGAAGAAAGTTCAGAACAAGTTATCTGGTACAAGGTATGTTTCTTTCGAAGTAACCATGTAGATCTTACCCCTCGGGCGGGTAAAAGGAACGATTCCTCTCGGACGAGGAGATCGTAGAGCATTTCGTCGTACGTATCGTTTAAGCCATCATTTGCTTTTAAACATTTTGCCTGCAGCATAACCAAACATCCACTATACTCTGGACCATCCACAAACCGAAACGGGGGTGGTATATTCGTGTTCGGTCACCCGCTTTTCCGCCAGGAGTGTTCATCTCTCTCCTTCCCGTACCCCACTCGTCACCTGATTACACGGATGCTGCCTTGTATTTCTCCTGTCGCACCAACGGCCTTCTGTCGTCTCCTGCGTCGACCTCTATTTCACCTCAGAAGCCAGGAGTATCTCGTGGCAGCGTTGACTCCGATGCTACAGTGGTGCATTCGTACCCTCCTACGCCTCCCGTCGCCCCTGTTGCCACGCCGCCTTCCCCACGCTCACTGAATGCCAAACTCAGCGAGATGTGCCCCGCACCTGCACAGAACGCAAGGCCACAAACAAGACCGATCCCTTCACGAATCGCTCAATTTCTCCTTGCACCTCACTCCACTCCTCATATACCTGCCCCACAGCCGACAGATCAAACGTCATTTATCACACGCGCTGTTTCTTTATTCAAGAACCACAAACCATCCCATTCGTTGTCGTTTACACTCACTCCCACGGATAACATTCGAAGAACGCAGACTGCGGTGTCTTCTCAGTCTCACCTTCTTGTTCCGCAAACTCCAACACCGTTATTGGTATTTCACGACACGACACCAGTGTTGACCTGTCGATCCACGACTGGCCTATTGGAAATAAACCGTGCTGAAGAACGCATATTAGGTGTCGAGACGAGCTTTTGGATTGCTGTTTCTCTGAGTTACCTTGAGTTTTTGGAGGATAGAGAGGTGAGTGGACTGTGTTCGCTTTGTTCTTCCTTGACGTTTTCTTCCAGAGTTACTTGGCTGCAATGACTGATTAAAGTTTACCTGGAACGATACCCCGTGCTTTTTTTTTAAAAAAATTGCTCTGAATTCTATATGACTGGGTCGTATAATGGTATCTTTGCTTGGACTGACTCGTAATAGATGGCTTGCCCTTTTCGGAGCCCCTAACACGGGGTTAGGGTTCTCCACGTGTTTGTCTTATTGTCACGTGATCGTTCTTGTTCAAGCCACGCATTCTTTCCAACCATGACAAAGCACCTACATATAACAAACTACACCAACTGACCACTTCAAAATGGTGCGCAATCTGCAAAAAACCGATGACAATGTCTCAGAAATTCACATCTATTCTGTGTTATAGTCTGTTTCACCTGCAACTATGCGCCGACTGATGCGAGAGCTTACTGAACTGAAGAACGACCCACCTGAAGGCATTCGAGTCGTGACTAATGAAGAAAACATGCTAGACGTTACTGGAATCATCGAAGGGCCAGGTATGATTTCGTTGAATGATGAGTTTCTGCTATGGGCTTACATTGCCACTGTGGCGTAGAGGGTACACCTTATGCGGGAGGGTACTTCAGAGTAAGATTCGAGTTCACACCAGAGTTTCCGGCTGGCCCTCCGAAGTGTGCGTGTTAGACAGTGCTCGCCTTTGTGGATCCAGCTGACGTGCTTTTCAGGCTGGTTTGCCACGAAAATATTCCATCCGAACGTATCGTCCCAAGGAGAGATATGCGTAAACACGTTGAAGAAAGACTGGAAGTCGACGTACGGCATTGGTCACATCCTTGTGACCGTGAAATGTCTTTTGATTTTCCCCAATCCCGAGTCGGCGCTTGACGAGGAAGCAGGGAGACTGCTGTTGGAGGATTATGAGAGCTATTGTGCACGGGCGAAGCTCATTACCAGTGTGCATGCCACTCCACGTACGAAGCCTCCCGAATTCGAAACACCTGCACCAGCGAGCCCCGAGGAGGGCAATTCGATTCCTGCTTCGACAGCGACGGCGCCTTTGCCAGGCGATCCGTTACCTCTCCCTATACCACCTGCCGTGTCGCCGCGTAAATCGGTGTCTCCGGCACCCATTGCACATCCACTGCAGCCATCGTTGGCTAACACCATGACAAATTCTCCTGTGACGTCAACATCCAACAAAGATCGCGTGTCTCCAATGCCCCTGTCCACTGCCAACTCGAATGTTTCTGGGACGTCGGATGTGACGGCTGTCAAAGCGGGAAAGAGATCAGCGACTACAGGACATTCGGGGGTAGAGAAAAGGAAGAAGGCCCTGAGACGACTATGACATCTAGCATTGTGTATGTACCCCGCTTGTAGTCTGCATGGTTATTCTGCCTCGTAGTAGGAGTGGTTTTAGTTGTGAATGGAACACGTGATCTTGTCTTTTAATTTTATTTCATCGTGGCAGCACGGCAAGTCGCTCTGTTCCTCCCCGACTGGCCATGTTCCCAACGCCTTTCTTTTCCGCACGCAGCGCAGCGTTTGCAGTGTCGAGGACTCGGCTTTGTGCTCGTCCGTCACGAGCTATCCTTCATAATAGCTTGGCACGTCTTCAGGGGACACCGTCACATCCCAAACGACCTTTTTCTCTTGCTCAGGTTCTTAGGCAGGAGCCCAAAAATGCAGACCTTGGCGCGTCCGACGGCAGCCTAAGACTACCGTCGGGAAGTGTATACATTGCCAACGTGCCTTTCTCGGTGACTGCTGAACAGCTTGAAGAAGCATTTTCGCAGTTTGGCAGAGTGCGAGCGGTCATGCTTCGTGAGATTCACCTATTTCGTGTATTTCGTGTTTGTACCTCTAACATTCCATCGGTAATTCAGTGAACACAGAGAAGGGACTTCCCCGTGGGAGTGGGTTTGTGGAGTTCGAGACGGCGGAAGAAGCCACTGCTTTCGTGGGGGCGGACCAGCAAGATCCCATCTTCATCCTCAACAGAGACCTCTTCGTGGCGCATGCAGACATTAAAATAAACCCGGCTAGACGTCCAAGTGACACTCTAGTTGCTCAACACTTCAGTCCCGGCTCGGAGGGCCTCATTCGGCAAATCTTCTCCGAATACGCTGATTCATTGGTCAATGTGCGGATCCGTAAGTTTGTTTTATTTGAACCCACTGTCGATCTCCGTGGCTTACCACACCATTACAAAGCTCCCAGGAGGGAGGTTAATGGCTGCGCTTTCATCCAGCTCAAAAGCATTCAGGCGGCTACGGAGGCCCTGCACGTTCTCAATGCGCACATGGTGCCCGAAACCGGCAGACTTCTCAGATTACAATATTCTTTGACTAGACCAACACGGTCTGAACCAGAACGCCGGAGCCTTGCGAGCAGACTGTCACAACGAGCGGGATCGCAAAGTGAAGGGGCAGACATTTAGGGATCCGGTGCTAAGCTGTTCGTTTCTACCCACGCACACCATACACCCCACTCAATAGATCAGTTCGTAGCTACATTATATCCGCTAATCTTTTGATGTGGGCATTGGAGGACAAACGACACTCCCTTTTCGGCGAGGGAATTGGTACATGTTCACAAAATTGCGGCAATACAGTATGACCAGGTTATAACTCAACGCAACAGTCAAATATATGTAACTTGACAGAAGACTCATTAGCGTCGAAGAAGACCTTGCAAGAGGCCGTTTCTTCGGTTAAGCAGTTGAGCACCAAGGCTACACCAATGAGAAGTACTGTCTACTGGTAAGGCATGTAAGACCATCTCTCCATACAAACCAATTCACCCGGAATATGGCCTGAGATTTCGTGGATACCATTCCTACGAGTACAACGGCATGCCAAGCTTGGGAAATATGTGCCTATCGGATCGGCAGGTCAACGGATGGTGGTAAGAGGCAAAAGCTCCGGTGGAGATACCGGGCCAAGTTGTTGCCGATTGTTGACGAGTTTCCTTGCATTCAGTCTGTCATGACCATATGCATGAGCATTGCACGAGGAAAGCGGAAGGAAGTAACAGCGTGCTTACACTGCTAACATGGAGTTCGAGTATGCTATCGCAGCGGGAAAGTTAACAAACGAGAAAAATGCAACGAATCGAAAGCGGACCTTTGCTCAACAAGAAACCTGGTGCCGCAGGAAGGTATTTCCCAACCGATTGATCTCGAAAGCTCTTCATAGAAGTCATGAATGATC
This sequence comes from Pisolithus marmoratus, assembly GCA_024613145.1. NCBI lineage: Eukaryota > Fungi > Basidiomycota > Agaricomycetes > Boletales > Pisolithaceae > Pisolithus > Pisolithus marmoratus. The sequence goes on from JANFAE010000104.1 coordinate 232,041, forward strand.
GCGAAGGTGGTGAAATTGCGAGCGCGAAGCAAGATGACTCACAAGTATAGCCATTGCGAGGGCACTCACGCTAACCGCATGCAGAAATTAACGGCTGAAAGTGCAAACGACAGAAAACAAGACTCACAAATTGATTGTACCCATCCGAACAAAGACAATATTGAATTGTGTAATACAGTTTTCCTTTCTAGAATGGACGGGTAAAAAGTCAGAGTGGGTGTAAAAAAAATTGAGAATCCATAACTTCGATAAATGAAGATCACGAAATTATTAACGGGGACATACCGAAGAAGACCACCGTATGGACGACGAAGACAGATGTAGATGCTGGTTGTGATGATGCCGTCACATATTGCACTTGCCAGGGCATTGACCGCGGAGTACTGTCTCATAATATATGGCACCATATAGAAACTTCATATTTCAAAATGACTCATGACATACCGGATTGTTGAACATGGTGCCAATGTCGTTAGTGCTATACCTGTCAATCCCGGGCATAAGCAGATGATAACTTGTGTTGGCAACCGCCATCTTACATATCTCCTAATGTCACTTGGCAGTTCAGGAAAGGTTTAGTTAACAGATTCCGAAGCACGGCCATTAAGGACATACACATGCCGAAGGCTGACCTGATTAATGAAAGGGAATGAGATTGGGGACAAAACTCACCCAGCGCAGCCAGTGCAACGAATAACTATTCGAAAGGAAATTTTCACGTCTATCTTCGCAGAGTGAGGAGTGGGGGAGCATACCACTATGCCCGTCAATGGTTTGCTCAGACCACAGACTGGAAAGCCCAAGTCAAAAGCCGAATGCCGGAAGAAACGGACGCCCTACTTATCCAAACTCTATGGGCATAAAAGCTATCACGGTGTTAGGGAAAGGACAAGGGGTGTAAGATATGCACCGTACCATTGCACGAAGAACGAGACAAACAGCTGCAAAGAGCTCCTTTCAGTCCTGAGTGAGGGCTGAGCAGTTGGGATGCACTTACGCCAGAAACAAGGGTTGCCTTGAAAAGTAAACATACTCAATGACGCTCCTGAAGCTAGAATGTCAAAGGCTCATTACTTACACTCAAATCCCTACAAGGTTTGTATCAAGCATGGAAACAAGCCGTAACAAGGGAGACGCACCAGGTCAACTGGAAAGAGCAGGCATTGGTTGTTTTCCATCGGCAAAGTATCAATGTTCGACAGTGGAAGCTTAGGGAGGTGAGAGTATTGACGGTATCAAGGATGCTGTAAGGCAAAAAACCATGTCACGGGCATGCTGTGAGTAATTGACACCACATACAATACAAGAAAGACCTTTGAACGAGTTAACGGACGAGCAACAGGAAAAACAAGTAAGGGAGACATACCGCACACTTGATGAGACGCCTGTCTCTTGGAAAAGCCAAGATGTAGAAAAGGTATTGGCACACCAATACCCCGTACAAACTAGAAGAGGCATAACCGTCTAGCCAACGGCAATGATATGTAGCCAACGCACGCTAGCGCGATTGACATTCCTGCAACCACTTCAGTGGGGGCAAGGGAGCTTTAATAGGGGGATACTTGCCAATAAGACCAGGTTCCCACTTCAAAGCGATGGGTAGGTCAGACATAACCAAGCAGGAATGAACCGGATAAAAGGGCGTCAGCCTCATGGACATGCTCAGCCTTATATTAGGCAGACCAAGCCAGACGTTGGGTTCCGACGTGGGTATTGTATGTACTACCCTGATCTCTGACGGACTAGCTTTGTCTGGCATTACAACATACAGACCTGGTCAGATCTAATACATAAGTTGACATCACGGATAGGGTCCAGGGCACTTTTTTTTTTTTTCGTAACGTCGGAAGGAAGGCCGCCAAAATAGGCAACGACAATGGCATCATAGCGTATTGGCTGGTCAGGGGGGCTGATCTAGTACAGCACGCCATCTGTTGGGAAAGCACGAAGAACGGTCGTTCAGAAGCTCGAGGCCGCAATAGATTAGTCGAAGCCCTATGGGGACACGGATCCTGGAAATCACTCAGCATTATAGTATAAATGTGGGGATATGCATTTGAAAGAGAATGGGCGGAAAGTATGTACAATACAGTTTGAGTGGTTAATGAATGCTTGATATGGTAGGAAGCTCCAATGAAGAGGCTCGGGCATGCCGCTGGTGATCGTGGACGAGTTTCCTTGCATTCAGACTTTTGTGGTGAGAGGAAAACAGTAAAGCTGACGTAAGAATATGATTTGATGAGACGAGTGGCACTCCCTTACACAGCTAACATAGAGTTCGAGTATGCTATAGATATGATAAAGTTCAGCAGAGGACAAATGTAACAAATCACAGAGGCAGACCTTTGCTCAACATGAAACCTGGCCCAGCAGTAAGGTATTGTCCACTCGGTTGATCTTGATAGTACTTGATAGGGTTCAGGTGTAATCACGAGCACGTAACGAAATGACTCACCAGTATAGCCATTGTGAGTGCACTCGAGCTGATCACATGCAAAACGACAGCATTTAATCCAGAAATTGTCGCAGCATTCCAGGTCCGCTGGATTAACAACTGAAAGGCAAATGAACAGAAGGCGACACTCACGAGGTGATCAAGCCCATCTGAACGAAGATTAGATTGAGTTGGTGGAAATAGTTTTCCTTCCTGGCAAGTGATGGATAATGAGCAATTGTCAGTACAACAGGACAATATTTCATTTGTTGGTAGGTGAAGAACATGAGGCCATTAGCGAAGGACGCACCGAAAGAGGGATTTTCGCAAACAACGAAAATAGTAGAACACACTTGCCGTGATGATTGTATCACATATTACGCCTCCCAGAGCATTGACCGGAGCATACTGTTCCATATATCGGTGCTACTTCATGCTCCAAACGACTCAAGACGTACCGAACTGGTAAAAAGGGTAGAAATGTCGCCGGTGTGACGCCTGTCAACGGCGGGTGTAAGCGGAAAAAACACTTGCGAAGGCCAACTTACGCTGCTCCTAACAATGCTTGACGGTTCAGGGCAGAGATTGATTAACTGGACCCGAAGATACATAAAGCACATACCGAACCCGAAAGCTGATCTGATCAATAGGGAAGAAATGAATTAAACTACGTGACTCACCCACTTGTACCAGTGCAGCGACAAGCTATTCAGAGAAAGAGATCTATATCCATGTCTGCAGAGTGAAGAACGAGAGAGCGTACCACCGCAACCGTCAACAGTATGTTCCGATTGCTAACTAGAAAGTACAAATCAAACGATACATGGATAAGAAAGGCACATCCCTTACTTATCCAAACCCTGTAGGCATAGAAGCTATCGTGCGGTATTGAGCACAGGACAAGATGAATAAGAAATATATCAGACCTTTGCACGAAGAACGAGGCAAACAACTGCAGAATAGAGTCCCTTGTAGGGATGAATTTCAAATAAGTAGTCGGATTGTACTCACGCCGGTACCCATACATGCCTGGAGAAGTGAATTCAGTCGGACTACTGGTGGTGCTAGGATAAAAGGTCATTACTTACACTCAAATCCCTGCAAGTTCTGCGTGACGCATGGAGCAAATGGTGACAATGGAGACATACCAAGGCATCTCGAGCGTGCAAGCATACGTCGTTTGCCGTCGACAGAAGATCAATGTTCGACAGTAGAAGCTTATCGAGGTGATAGTATTGATGGTGTCGAGAACACTGTGGAGCAAGACTCTATGCCACAGGCACAAGACGACAAACGACACAACATACAAGACAAGGAGGACCTTCGAGGAGTTGACCGACGAGTAGGTGAACAGGTAAAGGCTACGTACCACAACTCTGAGGAGTCGTTTGTCGTTTGGGAATTCGAAGATGTAAAACAGGTACTGGAAAATGGACGCGCCATACAAACTAGAAGGGGGCGTAACCGTTTATCCAACCGCAACAACAAGAAGACATACACTAGCCCGACTGTCGTTCCTACGAACAACACTGTGGGATCAGAAGTGATTTGGTAGAGAGCAACGATACTTGCCGATAAGACCGGGTCCCCACTTCAGAACAGCGGATTCCTCCGAATCCGCCATCTGTTGTCCAAAGCAAAAAGTGTGGTGAGCCCAGCCGCCCCCCCCCCTTTCGCTCCGGCCACTGCTCGGTAGCGAGGGATGCACTAATAGCAGAATTGGATTATTACAGCTGACATAATATACAGGGTGGGCGGGTAACATTGAAACAATATTACTAGTAGACTAACGGAAACTTCATATTCGATGGAGATATTTTCTAGTAGCTTCATAGGGCGAACGCGGATTTCGGCCTGACAAACTTGGACTCCCAAGTTGATGAGGGTCGGTCGATTTGGTTTTCGCTATCGATATCTTCCCTCGCGAGCTTATCTACCCGTCATGGCGCCAAACTACGATGCTTGGTCAAAGGAGGAGCTTATCGCGCGTCTCATAGATGTCGAACAACGCTTGAAACCAAATCCGGGTCAAAAGAAATCCTTATTTTTGTCGACACCGGGTGGAAACCCGTTTCACTTCCAACGTCATCCTCGTCGTAAAATCGCGGTCAAGTTCTGCTACTCTGGTTGGGAATACAATGGACTTGCATTCCAGAACGACCCCACTCCACTCCCTACGGTGGAAGAGGTTCTTTTCCGCGCATTCGCAAAGGCAAGACTGGTCGATCCGGATGCTGGTCTTGACGGTTGCGGCTGGGAGCGGTGTGGGCGAACAGATGTCGGTGTGAGCGCAGCTGGCCAGGTGGTCTCTCTCTGGGTGAGGAGTGTGTTTCAAGGTCCGGACACCGAAGCTCCACGACGTCCTGAACTAGTGGAAGCCCCTGTTCAACCGACTGAAGTCCATGCGGAGGGCGCAGGCAAGGAAAGTTCACCAGTGACCCCGGGCATCGTCGAGGAGGTGGCCTTCGCATTTACAGAACTAGACATATCCCCTCCAGATCCTCCTTCAGAGCCTCCCCGACCTCCTGACCGCGAGCTGCAATATGTCGCCATCCTAAACCGCATACTTCCTCCCACCATTCGCGTTCTCGCATGGTCGCCGGTGTCGCCCTCCTTCTCAGCCAGATTTAACTGTAAACACCGTCACTATAAATACTTCTTCTCCGCTCACGGGCTCGATGTCTCCCTTATGCAACGTGCCGCGGACTACCTTGTCGGTGAACACGACTTCCGGAACCTTTCCAAGCTCGACCCAGCCAAACAAATTACAGACTTCCGCCGTCGTATCCTCAGTGCCCAAATCAATCCTGTCGAACCATCACCAGACCCGTGTAACATTGTCAAGCAAGCCGGACACGACGACCAGCTCTATGTGCTGGACCTCGTGGGGAACGCGTTCCTTTATCATCAGGTCCGACACGTCATGGCCGTCCTCTTTCTTGTTGGTACAGGACTTGAACCTCCATCGATTATTCCGACGCTTATGAACATAGACGGATCAGAGCCCGCAACGACGAGCCTCGAACTCCCCATCGTAGACAGAAAACCCGAGTACCAAATGGCGGACGCCCTTCCCCTTATGCTGTGGGAATGCGCCTTCTCAGGCTCGGACGTGCATTGGCAGAGTAATGGTGATGTTAACGATAAACTTGTCGATGAAGAGCGTGCAAGTAACTCAGATGGCAAGACTGACCGTCCTGGCACGGAAAAACACTCAGGGACGGGCTTAGTCCGTCAGATCCATTCTGTCTATCAACGCTCCCTCATTCATAGCGCTCTAGAAGGCCACTTCTTATCAGCTGCTGTGCGATACCACCCAATTCCTCCACAGTACTTCCCCTTCAGCAGGACAGGTCTAGCTGCAGGTACTATTCCACGGCTACCCAACGACTCTTTACCGGTTATTGGCGTGCCATTAGGAGGAGGGACGTACAGGAGAGGCGTCAAATACGTTCCATTGCTTTCTCGGAAGCGGCTGGATCATGTGGATGTAGCCAATGCACGGTGGAGGAATGGCAAGGGTAGTAGGCATGAGAATCGGGAGGCATTAATCAGTACGACAGAGGCGACTGGCGATGAGTAAGCGCCACTGTCCCTTCGCCAGTTTGTTGGAACCGACGGGACGTCAGCGGGGCTGCTCACCCGCGTACGGCATGGACGAGCAAAACTTCTTCTGCAATACCGAGTCGTAGTACGACATTCGATAGGTAGTCATCCGTGCAAAATTTGACAACAGTTCTTCCTACTAAAAGTAAAGTATTACACCGTGTCAGTAATTGCATGGAGAGCAGCCAAGGGAGTCTATCTATCCCTTCGCGCTCAGATGCCCTAATGTGTCGCCCAGGGTTCGATTCACCCAAATCACCTCAGAGACCATCCCTTCCAAGTCCCTAATATCGGAGCGTATTTGCGGGGAGAGTGTATATGCATCACAAGGCAAGGTCAGTGAATACTCGGTAAAGTAGGAGCTTCCAACGGTAGCGGTTGGGCTTTTAATTGATCACGGATAGACTTCCTTGCATTCAGTCTTCCGCAGCCACATGCATGAGCATAGGAGCCAATGAGGTCGCAATCGGGTGAAATGATTAGTATACTTACACGGCTAGCATGGAATTCGCGTATGCTATTAATATCGCAATGTCAACTGAAGAATGAGTGAAACAGATCACAGAGCACGGACTCTTGCCCAGAATTGCACCCGGTGCAGCAGTGAGGTATTTCTCAACCAGTTGATCTTGATAGTACTTTGTCACCCAAGGGTACTTAGGGACCCAACAATGGTCACTATATCAGTGAAATTAAAAATACACACAAAATTACTTACAAGTATGACCATCGTGAGGGCATTCAGGCTGATCTCATGGAAGACAAAGCATGCAGTCAAGCAGCGTTCGCATCCGAGTCGGCTAGGTTAATAGCTGGAAGTCAAAACAATGAAAAGCAGCACATACAAGGTGATCACACCCATCTGAACAAAGACCACATTGAGTTTTTGAATATGGATTTCCTTCCTAGAAACGAATCGGTAAAGAATAAGAGTCGACGCAAAAAAATAATCACTGTGGATGACAAATACTGAACTGCTGCAGTAACGAGAGACATACCGAATAGGACCAGTTTGCAGACGACGGAGATAGAAGAATACGCTTATTGTGATGATTGCATCGCATATTGCGCTTAGCAGAGCATTGAGCGGCGAAAACTGTTCCGCATATCTATGCATGCAGAAAAAATTGTTTCAAACAACCCATGACATACCAGACTGATAAAGAGAGTGTTGAGAAGGCCAGTACTACACCTGTCAACCCAGGCATAAGCAGACTAAATCATCAGAAGCGCCGACTTACACCACTTCCAACAATACTTGGCAGTGCAGGGCAGGGATGAGTTAAGGGACGCTGAAGGGAGGTATATGAAGGACATACCAAGCCCAAAACCTGATCTGATTAATGAAATGATATCTGAACTGACGACGCAACTCACCCAATTGCGCCATAGCAGTGACAAGCTGTCAGAGAAAATATTTATCTTCATGTCTCTGGAGTGGGGAACAAACGAGCATACCACTACACCCGTCAATAGCTTATTTCGATTGCCAACTGGAAAGGCCAAGTTAGACGATGTTCACTTAAGATGGAACGACCTTACTTATCCAGACCCTGTGGGCATAAAAGCTATCGTCCGGCAGTAAGAACACGGTAAGAGTAAGAGAATATAGTACGTCAAACCATTGCACGAAGAATGCGATAAAGAACTGCAAAGAGCTCGTTTGAATCTTGAACGGAGAATCAAGTATCGGGGACCCACTTACGCGTGAAGCGAAGGCACTCTTGAAAGATAGAAGTGGAGTTTCAGTATAATGGTAACAATGCTTAAGTTTCGAAGTTACTTACACTTAAATCCCTGCGACGTTTTCATCAAGCATGGGGACGAGCTAGAATAAGGGAGGCGTACCAGGGCATCTCGACCGTGCAAGCGTATGATGTTTGCCATCGGCAGGATATCAACGTTCGACGGTTGAAGCTTAACAGGGCAATGGTATTGAAGGTATCGAGAGCGCTGTTGGGCGAAGGTCTATGCCACAGACACTAAGTGACGAATGGCACAACATACAAGACAAGGGAGACCTTGGAAGAGTCAGCTGAAGAGTAGTAGTGATGAATGTGGAAATCATCTTACTACACTTTTGAGGAGCCACTTGTCGTCTGGGAATGCTGCGACGTAGAATAGATACTGGCAAACGGACACCCCATACAAACTGCGAGGGAGGTGATCACTTGGCCGACGCCAACAATAAGAGGGGGACGTACGCTAGCCCGACTGCCATTCCTATGAACAACAACTCTGTGGGATCAGAGAAGGTTCGGTAGAGCAACGATACTTGCCAATAAGACCGGGTCCCCACCTCAGAGCAACGGGTATGACCGACGACATCACTGTTCAAGTGATCCCCCAAGATAGGACGAGCGGGCAAAAGCTATTGGGCCAGTGATGGAACTTGTGGGAACTAACTCCAAAGGGGTTACTGGCAACCATGACCCTGGGTAGTGGTACAGCCTCAGGCACTGTGCCGCTGGGACCTAACCTTGTAAGTACTTATAGGGCGAACTAGTATACCTGCAACATATGGGCCATGAACATTAAAATTTCGGTAAGTTCCTAAACCACTTGTCCTCCAAACCTCTTCAAAGAAGGCTGCAAATTGGATGACTATCCTCTCCGTTGAGCTGAAGGTTACTCCAGTACACTTTTGGCAAAGGATGGAAAACGGACATCCAGAAGCTTCGCATCCACACTACATCCGGCCATTTGGGACACAAAACCTCACGGCCGATGTCTCAGAAAATCCAAGCTTGGGTGTATTACATATACCGAAGAATGAATGGAAGATGTGTACATAAACCAGAGGTCAGTGAATACTTGGTAGGGTGGGAAGTTCCAGCGGTGGTGCTTGTGCCTCTTGCTGATCTCGGATCGATTTCCTTGCATTCAACCTTACATACCGCACACATGAGCATTCATGAGCATTTTGCGGAGCGTGCACAGCGATGGATGTGAGAACGCTATCTGAAGAAATAAAATAACACTTACACAGCCAGCAGAGAGTTCGAGTATGCTATTGATAGGGTAAAGTCAACCGAGGAACGAGTGACGACCATGGAGGGTACTGACTTTTGCACTTCATGGTACCCGGTGCGGTAGTAAAGTATTTCCCAACCATGTTATCCTGGTAGTACTTCACAAGGGTAGTAGTCAGTGCACGGGAGAAATCACAGCCATATGCGAATTATCTCACAAGTATAGTGATGGCAATGGCATTCAAGCTACGCCGTACACGAACAAAGTACGTAGTCCAGCAGTTTTCATGATGTCACAGCCAGCCAGATTAACAACTGAAAGTCGATCGGTAAAGGGCGACACTCACAAGGTGATCACACCCATCTGAACAAATACCAAATTGAGTTTTTGAATATTGTCGTCCTTCCTAAGAAGGGTCAACATAGGAGAAGCGACAGTTGGATAATCGTTGTAAATAATAAATGTAGGACTATTAACGAGACACGTACCGAGGAAGACCAGTTCGAGAAGGGCGAAGATAGAACGATACACTGGCCGTAATGATTGCATCACATACGGCGCTTCCCAGAGAATTGACAGGATTGTACTGTTCCGTATGTCTACGTTACCTATAGATCTCACGTTCCAGACGGCCCACAACATACCGGACTGCTAAAAAGGGTGGTGATATTGTCCGTGTACCGCCTGTCAACGTCAGGTGTAAGTGGATGGAATGCCAGTGAATGCCAGCTTACGCTACTCCTAACAATGCTTGGCGGTTCAGGGCAGAGATTGATTAACTGGTCCTGAAGATGCATAAAGCACATACCGAACCCGAAAACTGACATGATCAATAAGGGAGAAATGAGTTTAACTACGCGACTCACCCACTTGTACCAGTGCTGTGACAAACTGTCCAGAGAAAGTCATCCATGTGCACGTTCACAGTCTGAGGAATAGACGAGCATACCACTGCACCCGTCAATAGCTTGTTCCGATTGCCAACTTGAAAACACAAATCAGACGATGTTGGTAAAAGAAAGAGACGACACTTACTTATCCAAACCCTGTGGGCATAGAAGCTATTACGGGATGTTGAGAACGCGGAACGAAGTGTAAGGAATGCTTCAAACCATTGCACGAAGAACGAGACCAGACACTGCAGAGAAGAGTCACTTATAGTCCGGAATGGATAATTAGATATGCGTATTGCGCTTACGCTGGTGCCAAGGGCCGTCTTGAAAGGTAAAGATGCTTTCAGGGAGGTACTAACAACGTTGGACAAGGTTACTACTTACACTGAAATCCCTACAAGACTTGCATCGAGCGTAGGAACAATAACAAGGAGAAGGGGAACGTACCAGGGCATCTCGAGGGTGCAAGCGTATGTCGTGTTCCATCGACAGTTTATGAGCGTTCGACTGTAAAAACTTAAAATAGCGAGAGTATGGACGGTATCGAGAATACTGTGGAGCGAGAGTTCATATCACGGACATAAGGCAACAAATGACATAACATACAAGACAAGGAGGACCTTGGAAGAGTCAGCTAGCGGGTAGTAGGAACGCATAAAACCGGCGTACTGCACTCCTGAGAAGACGTTTGTCATCGGGAAACGCTGGGACGTAGAATAGGTACTGGCAAACCACCATACCATACAAACTAGAAAGGCGGTAACCGTCTGGCCAACTGCAATGATAAGAAGCGCACGTACGCTAATGCAACTGTCAGTCCTGCAAACAACTCGGTGGGATCAGATAGGATTCAGTAGGGCAACGATACTTGCCAATAAGCCCAGGTCCCAAGCGGAGGCCAATGGGCACCCCCTCCGACATCGCTTTCCTCCAGGTGAGACAGGCAGACAGCGGAAATGCGAGTGTCTGTGCATGGCGTTAACCCATGAGCTTAAATATGTACCGTGTGCGATTCCGAGGAGACGGCTGCCAGGGATCAACGTAGGTACAGACTGTACTTGACTTCCAGATGCCGCTACCAAAGTATAGTAAGCGATATGTATTCCAATCGCCCACACAGCTCAGTTTTCTGATATTGGCAAGAACCAGCTGATTCCGTTTCCGTCAACGATATCTTCCCCTCACGACCCCTCCTGCCTGTCATGAAAATGTTTTTTTGGTGCCTGAGGAACTCATTGCCTGGCGTCTCACTGAATCTTAGTGTTGAAAGCCAATAACAGCAAGAAACTCACTCCTTTGTCGCCGGCTGGATTTTCAGTCTACTTGCAGGAGCACTTCGTAAGGGCAACTTCGCTTCTGTGCAACAAGCTCGGATCCGTGCGCAGGGTCGGCGAGAACTGCAGTATGTCTCCACCTTAAACCTATACTTACTTCCTTCGTCCATCTGTCTCTTCGCCTTCTTGGTCTAGTTCAACCGTAAATACAGTCACTTTCACCGCCTACATACTCGTCATCCCCCTTGTCTGATTCCTGCGGACTACCTTACCGACGAGCGCGACTTACAGAACGTCTTCAAGCTCGGCCCAGCCAAAGAGTTCCCTGATATTTGTGCCGCCGTATCCTCGGTACCGAGTTTACCAGACTACGAATGACACCGCTGCGCTGAGCAGCATTCTTCCCTTCGTCGCGAGTGCGTTGCTTTCCAATGAAGTTTCATCCCATGGCCATCCTCTTTCTTGTTGGTACAGGACTTGAGTCACCATTGGTATCTCAATGCTCATACACGTGGATGGGGTCCTGGACAATACAATTGAATTGGTTACGCATTCAGCGAGCTTGTCAATGGTTGCACCCCCCCACCGTTCCGCCAGCCTGTTGGAAGCGTCGCATCTTTTCTAACTATGCCGTGTGAACGTGTGAACAACACGCCTATCTGACTATATACATATCATAGTGTCTGAACGGGTAGGTTGGCCGTATGTAGGAATATTATATTGAATTCCTCAGGGAAGTTCGCTCTTTTGCACCCTGCACGCATTTACGTAAATATACCCCACCTTCAAGTTCGAGTCAATTGAAAATGATAGTTGTCATGTTGCAAGCCATTGTACATGCAGAATCGCACGGCACAAGGTTGAATTCATTGCACCATCATTGCGCAGATATTGACGATATCTCAGGCACGGGGAAAAGTATGTCACAATTCTATCCAACGTCCATTATTATGTGAGTTATACGCAAAAGAAAGACAGTGGGAGGAAAAGGCAAGTAATCAGCCCGCACTGGGTGGGACTGCACAGGGGACAAATGCACCCGGTCTTCAAATCATATTTATGGGTGTATCTATCTATCGGCCAGAGTAACGGCACATCTAATTATGAGGCCCGTTATTCAGATACTCATATCCATCTTCCGTGGGTGGATTGGCAGAGAACAGCCTGCCAAGACGTTCATCTGAAATATGCACATCAGCAGACTGACGAAGAGTCAGTGGCGAAGCTGATCAACTCACACGTTGGACAGCTTTCGATGTGCTTGAAGTGCTTAAGCTCCCACTTCGTTCCCGCTGAGGCCTCGTCCCGCCGTCTTTGCCTTTGTTCATTCTTCAATTTCAAACGTTAGTTGATCAAGGTTCCAAGGCACGAGTCTTTCCTTACCTCAATCCTGCTCTTATCTTTAGCTGCGGTGTCGAAATCACCCTCTCTAATACCTTTCGCGACGACATTCCATAAGCGCCTGCTCTCCCATTCGCCTTGCTCTCCGATTGGCGCGACGGTGACTTCCTCCTTAGGGGTGGTCACGTCGTGGAAGACTGCGCCAGTGTGGGTATCTCTTGATGTTGTGTGCCATGTTCCTTCGACCACATACGGTTGGCGGTAGAGGTGAGACGGTGCCGATACGGTAGCTTTAAACGAATGGGACTTTCCGGAGAAGTAACCCTTCCCCTTGTACTCAATCTACATTTTGCAAAGCATCATCAGTCGAAGGGCATATGCACCATATGCACACTGCAAAGAGAATCATACTTGTGACAACCAACCCGAAGAACTCTGAATGTAACTGGTATCGGTGAGTTCAATGTAGGGTGACCCATACCATAGGCCGTCAATGCGAAGGCGGGGAAGGGTGATCAGGTACTCCTCGACGTCACCCGACGGAAGCCTGACGGTCAGAACAGCATGGCCAACTTGCTTGACAATGATGCTGCCGCCTGAAAACACAAAAGGATTCAGCGTCACACAAGAACAAGTATTGAGAGTAAGTACCGCTGAAACTGGTCTTCTGAGCATTGTGCCCGGTGAGGACGACACCCTTCCCCTCATTGACAATACGGTAGGCAGTGATGGGAGGATGGTGGGAAACCTGCTCCACAACTAGGGTGGTTTTCCCACCGCGCTCTGCAGTGGCGGGCCAGTACCCGTAAAATAACCTAAATTGTACAAGATATGTGTAACTTTCATACAAAGAATCGTGTGCGCTGACTTACTCGCCGAGAACGGGGTTCAAGGGCCTTTCAAAAAACCTGAGATAAACCGCGGGTAATAGGAGCGATTTGGCTTACTTCTTTTCTGATCCCATGGACTCGTTGCGTGAAGTATATTGGCCTTTAAGGGTGCTCTGCGGGAGATCAGCATCGACACAGATAACCAAGGCAAAAAGGAGAGGGAATTACAATGAACCATCTAAGCACTGCTAGTGCACGCTCTTCCTCGTTCTTGCCGTCCGCGATCTTTGCAAACAGCTCGGGGCGTTCACACCAGTAAGCTGAGGACACAGATAAGAGAGGGGGGATGGACGCATATCTCGGAGATTCTCGTACCCGGGAATTCAGTGAGCGAGGTTGGTGAAAGAATAAATGGTGGGGCCGTCATGGACGATAGATCTCCAGTAAACCCAGAGAGCCTGCATGATAGAGGTGGAAAGAGGAGAGAACGCGTTCAGTCAACCCCATACTGAAACTGGCAGCTCGATGTAGTACGAACGATTTCAGGAATGATGCCCAACTCCCCTTCTGGGCTGCGGGGACGGCCTATGTAATGACGGAGCGCGATGGAGTGCGATCGGGAATTCAACATACATGCATGTTTGCGTTTACGTGGGTTACGGAGAGAATGAACAAGATGCTCTGATGAACTTGCCTCGCCAGGTTGTTCAGACATTCTCTTGGAACTTGCAAACTGATTGAAATGTTTTGAGGTCGACTTACAAGGCGGTCTTTAAAGAATCAAATGTCGGAGACAGACGATCTCCACCACCACCACCACCTTGGTCACGTGAGTAACATCCATGATCCCAGTAAGAAACCAAGAACCACTGAGACAACTAATACTGTGACAGATGGCAGATATACACTAATGTGATGTTGGTGTTGAGGCGACACAACTACGACGAAAAATATGCTAATCCCATGCCGCCTCTGCAGACTTGCGAACCAGCCGCCGCACTTTCTTCCTGTAAGCTATAAAAGACGCTATCAAAAACTGTAATCAGTTCAAAGAGAGTCGCAGCCTACCGGCTAGGTCATTGCGGACCTCCTTGGCAGCATCGACGTTGGCGGGGCTGTCAGTGTTGGGAGTGTCAGAAGACAAGAGAGAGATAACACTGATGAGCTGTAATCGCCAAAACATCAGCAGTAGAGATGTGCAAGAATAATGAGACGTACAATAGTCTCCACCGTATGAACGGGGAGCCATCTTTCGCTAGCATCCTCATAACCGTATTGGTCTTCCCCGGGGGCGTGCTAACAAAGCCATCGAGAGTCAAGAACCTCACATGCATGCCGGAAGCGTGATCTCAATCTTACGAGAATTGAAATGCAGACTTCACCGCTAGGGTAGACTGTCCCAAGTAGATCAGGACCTATATAACGTGACTGAGCGACTGACATACTGTTGGGGTGCCACATCTCCGTGATAAATCGCATCTTGGGAGGTTGCAAAGGGAACTCTGACGGGAAGGAAAGTCGAGCTTTGAGGATACCACCCTCGCTAAATAATTCGTTGAGATGCATCCAAAGACGGTGAATAGCAGGGATACACACTAGAGGGTATCGGGTGGGCTAGCCGCAAGAAATCGTCAGCGATTGTCGGTGGCGATCTGGGACGACACGCACCCGATGATCACGACTTCCCACTCGTAGAGATTGTCATCATCAACAAGCCCTTTGACGCCAATTCTGTCAGGATTCTGTTGGAGATGGATGCTATTGAGAAACGCTGACCATACCTGCAGAGAAGCCCTCCACTGGATGCTTGGTTAGCTCTTGCAGTTGTCTACGGAGAAGTAGCGAATTGGACGGTTGAGGGGTCGAGGGCTTGGACATGGCTCACTATCGCTGAAGGACTGGCACGAAGACGGTCAAGACCAAATTCTGAAAGGACTAGTAACTCAGAGACTTGCCCCAAGCCATTTCAATATCGACCAACGTGATCGTGAGAACTCATCCTTCAATACCCTAAAAGTACTACTATCGGATACACACAGGTCCGCAATAACGATACAGTACCGCTTAATCGGATTCAGACTGCCTCGAGAGGCTAATATCGATCTGGGTCGTTAGCAGGACGCCACTGTCAGTATGCTCAGTCCCCTTCGATTTCGGCAATTGTGCCATGTTTAGGATGAGACGACTTCCCTACGCTCTGTCATGTAGCTGGGGAAGAAAGAGCATATCGTCGTACTCACACAAGCCGAATGCATGGCCCCAGTCCAGCTGTGTGTCATGAAGGACAGTCATCAAACCAGGTAGTAAAAATGAGGGATCGAGTGCGTACAAGAACATAACAAGTGGCGGCCAACCCACCAACTTGACGATCACAAATGAACAACCAAGTAATGCTTGTACGACTTGAGCTACCCCCCCCGAGAGAATTTCACGACGTACATACCTACCATCAATAGGTACGCAAGGGTCCCGTCTCGAGTCAGCATCGTCACAGCCGGGAGTTTTGAAAATCCTGCCCGGACTGTGGCATACCGCTTCAGCAGAGTCATAGTAACCAGGGCACTCTCTGTGGCCAGCGTAAACACCCTGAGAGTTTCGTTGATCGTACCGAGCTCTCAACGGACAACGAGCTTACCCATGTACTTTGCTTATGTATAAAACAGGAAACATAATACACGCTTCGTCGGAATCCAGAAGGTAGCGGGTCCACAACGTGGCCAGAGCGCACGAAGCTTCCGCTGAAATTAGGCAACCGAGCAAGAGTGTTACCCAAAGTTGCCGCCCGAACAGGACATAAACTATGGATGGCAAAATGCAAACTTCAGAATGTCGGACAATGGGTGTCATACCTACCTCTGAAGGCCAAGATAAATTCAACCGCGGCACTTGTGAGCAAGACCAAACCTATCATAGACATATGCCAGCTTTTGCACAGTGCATAAAGTGAGCTTCCGGATACCATGCGCGACAATACATATTGAGTGGACCTGACAATTTGTAAGTCTTAGAATACAAAACTGATTTAAAAGATTCCATGACTCGCATCTGCGCGAATAACGGTATGTACCGCAAGAACAAGTATAGCCACTTGAAGGGATACCCTACTCTCATTCTGTAAGTGGTGATGAGCTTGAGTATGAGCGACTGGTTCTGAAAGGCTAGAGTCCTCACGGCCATATGCAGCGGACTTCATCTTCCAAAGTGGACATACAATCGCATGACAATACGGACAATGCAGCGACTGCAATTCATTGGTTAAAAATCGTCAAATGTCATGAAGATTACAGACCACTGTGGTAGTAGACTTCACGGACAGCCCTGGAATAATCTGTAAATGGGTCTGGAGATCCCATTGAAATGGGAACAGTGAAGAGCAGTTGCTAGAGGTGATGAAAATTCCATCAAAAGTCTCAAAATCCCTAATTTTCGCCAGGAGTGCATGTTTTCAGCTTGCACGCTATTGTTAGCGATGATGTGACGTGTAACAATATTACAGGGGCGCGGAGCGAATAGCCCGAGTCGGCTCTTTCGTATATCCGGCACACCTACTCCGCGGATCGATCATGATGGTGGAGTGTGGGACGTGTGCTCAAGTTGATACGATGGCGCCAGCTCCATCGAGTTCAAACTAAGCAGGATAACGCATGACAAACAGGAAGCATGGCGGGACCTCCAGCATGTACTGGGTTTTCACATGGAGGCTTTCGCATGGCCGTTAATGAGGAGGCGGTGATGCAGCGCCCGCTGAGGACATGACTATAAGTATATTTACAATAATCGAGTACATACATAGATAGGGTGAATGCGGGACATGAAAAAAGTGTGCTTTCGATGTCAATCGAAGTCTTCAGAAAGGCAAATATCAATCTGGGTGGTGAGAAGAATGCTCTCGTCCTCTTGTAAGCGTGCCATATTTAAGATCAGTCGACTTCCCCTGTTACCTAACGCGTGTGAACGCGATCTAATACATGAATCTTTTACAGTAATAGAAACTCACGCAGACTGAATGTATAGCCAGAGCCCTACTGTACCCGATGCAGGATGAGGTGAGCTCTGGCATAAGATATGGCACGTACAAAATCAAAATCATTGGTTGCAAATCCTGCGTCGTAGATGTAGTGAAAGCCAGACCAAGTAGACCTGATCATAACAATAACGAATCGTCCATAAAAGGGTTGTTACAGGCTGCGCTTACCCGTTATCGTGAGAAAAGTGAGAGTTCTGTCGAGCGTAAACAGCGATATAATGCTCCTTCCAGCATCCCTCGCTCCAATGATGGAGATATGCTTAACAACCGTAAAGGAGATGAGAGTCGTATGTACGACCATTGCAAGTGCCCTATGTTGCTTCGTCAGCATCTATGGACGTTCGAAATCGATGACTCCACATTTGTAGGTTAGTGTCGGAGGACAGCTGGAACAGAATGCCACCCGCTTAACTCTTGAAATATGAGTATGAAGCAGGCACACTGTAAAGGATGTGGGCTACAATCAGACATCCAAAAAGGCGCAATACACATGGGCGACGACCGAATAACGCAAAAACTAGATTATCAGGCATGAGATAATTCTAGGACTGTAAAACTGAGACCCACTTCTGAGCGCCAGTATAAATTCTAATGTAACATTAGTGCATTGCGTCAAAATTGTCATAAACACTAGTGAAGAAAGACAATCGTAAGAAGTTGGCGAGGACATGGCGGCCGATAAGGGGAGAGCGATCTGGCACGTTCTGTTATCCCGTCGACAGTGCGGTTTGGCAAAGTGCTGCAGGATATAATTGCCCCACGTACAGCTGAATAGCCAATAGGAAATGGCGATGGGATATGTACAGCCATTTGAACGCGTCTCTTTTCATTCTGTAAGGACTGGGTGATGAGCTCTCTGCGAAAGTAGGAAACATCAAATCTCCTGACGGCCAAATACAATGGACCTCATCCCCGAACGTCGTCAGAAAATCCCAGAGCGAAAGCGCTAGTGCTGCAGCTAGTAGACTTCTTAAAAGGCTGCAGTCAAAGCGAAGGGGAAGTCGCACAGCTGTGGTAATAGATACTTTGAATAGCGGCAGCAGTACTGTCTGTAATGGGGTCCACCATGGCAGAGAGAAACAGCGATAGAAATGCTGGAATGTGTGCACATATGTACTCTCTTCTCGAAGGGGTGCGATTTAAGGTCGGGGGAGATACTCCGTGCGCCCTTGGAATAAGGTTGACCTTAATGACTGGACATGAATTGTACCACATTGCAATTGAATGGGTTCCTCACTTACTAGGGTCAGGGATACTTCAACTAGGGGCAACGGCCGCAATGGAGGCTGGGCCTTGTCATAGACACGCTTCAGGGTCCTAGCACCCCTGAAAACGCATTTTTACTATGGGAGACTTTCCATGAGCTTCTAATCCGAGATGTAGATTATTTCTCTCCCGAGTTGGAAGGTTCCTAAATAAACTTTGTTCCAAAGTGAACGCAGCCAATCGGCACGCGATTCCGGAAACTGGTCGAGTTATACCTATCAATGGTCGGGCCAGGTTCATTATTGGTATGCACTCACCTCCCCGTTCGCATCCCACGACAATACAGACAACGCTGCAACTGCAGCTCATCGATTAAAATTGTTAGATGCCGTGAAAATTCAGTGAAGGAAGTAGATCACATTGGTAGCATTTACGGATGGCTCTGGCATAATCCGTAAGTGAGCCTGGAGATCCTATTGAAGGTGGAGCAGCAAAAAGTAGATGGCAGGGGTGATGGGAACTCCGTTCAAAGTTTCAAAATCGCAAACTTCCACCGGCAACGCGCGTATTCTGCACACTCGCCAATGACGGTAGATGTGATGGATCATACACATTATGTAGGCTCGGGACAGATTGCCCGAGTCGTCTCTATTGTATGTCCAGTGCGGCTACATGTGGTACTCAACACATAGAATGGGGGCAGGGTGGGATTGGAAGCCCGAACCATCTTGTACAATGTGACTTCCTCGAGTACAAACTATTAAATAGTGTTCGTTCATGGCTTTCAAGGAAAATTACTATCAAGGTCTGGCTGACCAATGGTGAATTTCGTGAAAAATAACGGAAGACAAACGCCAGGCAAGGCCTGCGCAGGAACGTTCAGCACCTGTGCCAGATGTTCACACGGAGGCACTTGCAGGGCCGTTATTGAGGAGCGGATATACGGTGTCCGCTTAGTAGGGCCATGATGGTCAATACATATGTACATTTACAGCAGCTGGTGAATGTGGGATATGAAAACAGTGTGGTCGCTTTCTCTATGTGAAACTGCTTAAAATGAAAGTCAATCCAGATGTTTATGATGTCAATCGAAGTCCTCAGAAAGGCAAAGGTCAATCTGGGTGGTGAACAGAATGCTCTCATCCTCCTGTAATCCTCTTATGCGGTCTTGTGTGCGTGCTAGATTCAATATCAGTCGACTTCCCTGTTACGCGCGGTATGTGAACAAGATCTACATGAATCTTTTACAGTAAAGGAAGCTCACGCAGACTGAATGTACAGCCAAAGCCCAACTGTATCCAGTGCATTATGAGTTGAGTTGTGGCATAAGATACGGCACGTACAAAAACAAAATAACTGGATGCAAATCCTGTGCTGTAGATATAGCGAAACCAAGACCAAGTAGACCTAAACACAACAGAATGAGTCACCCACACGCCAAGTTGTTGAAGACAGCGCTTACCCATCACCATGAGAAAAGAGACAGTTCCGTCAAGCGTAAACTCTGATATGACGTTCCTTCCGACACCACTTTCTCCGATGGTAGATATATGCTTAACTACCGTCAAGGAGATAAGAGTGCTGTGTACGAGCGTTGTGAATACCCTATATTGTCTGGTCAGTATCTGTGAGCGTTCGAAATCAATGAGCCTGCATTTGTATATTAACATTGGGGGACAGCTGGAACAGAATGCCACCTGCGTAACTCTTGAAACCTGAAAATGTAACAGGCATAAAGCAAAGGGTCTCGGCTAGGATGAGACCTCCGAGAAGGAGCAATACCCATGGGCGGCGACCGAACAACGCAAAAACTGGATTATCAGGCATGGGATAAGTTAAAGTACTGCTAGGACGGTAAAAATGAGACTTACCCCTGTACGCCAGTATAGCTTCCAAAGTGAAATTACCGCACTCCACCAAAATGGTCATAAACACCAGTAAAGCACGGCAATCATGAGAAGTTGGTGAAGACATGGCAGGCAAGAAGGGGAGAGCGATCTGACACGTTCTACCATGTCGTTAATATTGTAGTTAGGAAAAGCAGTATAGGAAAAAATCACTCGACATACATGTGAGTAGCCAGTAGGAAATGGCGATGGAATATGTAAAGCCATTTGAAGGCGTGTTTTCTGCTCATCCTGTAAGGATTGGGGTGATGAGCTCTCTGCGGAAGCGGGAAGCATCGAAACCTGACGGCCAAATATAATGGACTTCATCCCCGAGCGTTGTTAGAAAGTCCCAGAGCGAAAGGGCTAGTGTCGCAGCTAACGGACTTATCAAAAAGGCTGCACCCGAGGTGAAGAAGAGGTCGCACAGCTGTGGTAATAGATACTGTGAATGGCAGCAGCAGTAATACCTGCAATGGTGTCCACCATGGCGGCAGAGAGAAAAAGTAACGGAAATGCTAGTGTGTACACATAAGTACTCTTTTCCCACTGATGAGGGTGCACTGTATCGCGACACTAGGGACCCGAGGGTCGCAGTGTTTCCGGAACAAGGTTAACGTTCACTGCCAGTCAACTAATTGAATGGAGTTGAGCTCCTCACCTTACTAAAGGTCAGGGCTACTTCGACAGGGTGCACATGGTCGATGATTTTACTCAGCAACTGCAGTGCAGGCTGCGACACGCTTCACAAACCATCAAGTCACGTAATGTATAATATGTACGCTAAAAACAGCCTAGCCCGGCGCTGTTAACAGTTGCACAGCCACATTGAGTTAGGTTGTTTGGTTCTTTAGTGCCAGTGCACTGTGTACTTACTGACAAGTCTCTAGGGCACAGCTATTGGACCTTCAAAGCATGCCATCAACTAATAGTAGCTATGGTATCAGCGTAAGACGTGATCGTGCAATGCCCGGCGCCAACACGAATCTCCAATTAACAAGCTTCCTCGACTCCCTGCCACAACCTTAAAACCTGCAGCGCTCTTACGCCACTCAGCCTACTCTCTGGCGGATATAACCCCCTTCCTGCCTACCCGAAATGTCCCAGGATTCCGAAATTGTGGAATCACTTACTAGAGGGCCGTTAATTGGTACTCTAGTCGGGCTGGTGTCAGTTAACTACTGAGTTCTCCCTTCATTCCCGACGATGTCGATAGGTGAACATCTGCGTTGTCTAGATTATATGGCGTCACATTCCTGCAAGCATTCTTCTATTTCCAGACGTATGTAGATGATCGGATGGGTCTGAAATTATTCGTACGTCCCTCATCTTCTGGTGCATACATGATTACCTGCGTGGGCTGCTGACACTTTTGTTGTATAGGTTGCTTTGCTGGTGTACGTTCTGCCTTGCTTCCATGGGAACGGCATTTATCTTTCAGGACAGCATCCTTGAGACGGTTCATGCTGCATTGTCCGTGTTGGTAATAGATTACTACTTGATCACACACTACGGCCAGGCACAAGTATTACTATCTGCAACCTGGTTTGTATGCTTGAACCTACAATGAGTTCACGAGCTCACTCCAGCCTCATTACCAGGGTTTTTGCAGTAAGTTACTGCTGTCCTAGTCGGACAACCCTAGTTTTACTGCAAACTCCTAGGTCATGTGTATCATAGCCGTGAGTTTGAGTTTTGCTGCGCTGGCTGTGCTCTGATTTGTTTCGGAGTTCTTGATTGATTTCGTTGCTTATCTGTGAGTCGATGTCCATAATATCAGTCACCAATTTTCACACGCACAAGATTCTTCACCTGGAGAATATGGGCATGTGAGTTCTCCCGAAGATGTAGCATGGTTATGCATCATTTACAAGTTCCCTGCGCAGTCACCAAGAAAATGTGGATAGTTATTTTCATGGTGATCCATATCTAATCCAGTTTTACCTCTGCTAAGACAACATTTACCAGATATCTATTGCTGTGTCACGGACCAGTATGTGGATCGACTGCTCTATGATACCATAACATGATTGACAGAATACCAGCCATCAGTATCGTAACGTCTGTCCGGAGGTAATATGAGAGTGATCTGCATGAGTACATTGTGAGCTCACTCCAAGATCTACAGTGTCCTAAGTGCAACATGGAACTCGGACCTGAGTCAGTCGAGAAGACTGTTACTGGCAGGAGATGCACTTTTCCTCGCTGGTGATTTTTTCTCCGCATGCATAATGGCATACTACCTTGAGAAGAGTCGCAGTGGACTTGGGCGGTGAGCTGCTTGCTCAGAAGGGTGTAAAGCGGTATTGACTTGACAACCACACAGCACCCACACACTAATCAATCGGGTCTTGATCTTCGTCGTCGCAACAGGTGCAATTACAGTGTCAGTAGTGATATTACGCATTTACAGTTAAATGAAACATCTCCTAGGCTCGTGGATGTAGTTGCTCTCGTTTTGGTGAGTAATTTGCTGTTAAAATACTTTACATTGGAGACTTACCATGGGAGCAGATTTTAGCTCAGAACGAGAGTTTGGCATTCACCAGTGTAACCTATATCCAAACCCGACGTGCGTAAATACCACATGCCAATTGGCTTCCCAGATATTCTAACACGTACTCCCAGTTTACTCAAACTCGCTTCTGGCATTGTGAGCGGACGCTGTGACCTAATCGTGAACCTGTGTCGTTGACCTGAACAGACTAAATGCAAGGAAGGCCCATAAGCGTGTGCTTCGAGACTGCATTGACCAGGGCAGTATGATAGAACTTCCCTCAGTTTCTATTACGGTTTGCTCAACCACCTGACATCTGTGCAAGTGCGGATCTGCAACAAAGTGTAAGGTCTCGTGTGTCCGTGATCCGTGTCAGCTGTGCTAAGTTTACGGTCTATTTCAACAGCCATGTAACAGTAGGAACACGAAGTCTGCCGAATCATGGTACACAGCTCATGAAGTTGGTGCTTGACAGAGCGAGTGTTGCCTAACGAGACATTCTTCAAGTCGGATAGACCTTGTCGATCATTCGGCACCATATCTATCCAGGAGCGGACTTTCGATACTTCATACTTGTTTCATAGTGATCCAACTTATTTGTCATGCTTCTACGTGCTTGTTATGTACTCTGTGCTTCCCTTGTACCCTCCAGTAGTTATAGATCCTTCATAGTTATCCTAGCAAACAATGTCCGCACCCCATTATACCGCAGTGATGAACCAACGAAGTCGCATCCCTCGGGTCCTGCGCATCCTCTCTTCATTCATTTCATTGGGCTCTCTTTATAACACCCTTGACGAACTATCCTCTCTAAGTGGCCATGGTTGTACTAGCAGTTTCGCTCGCAGGACGGCCCCTAATTGCTACATGCCCTGGTTCATGGCGAGCATTCGACGTTTTGTGCCACCTCAAGAACTGAGTTTTTACCCTACTTTTTCGGTGCTACTACCCTAGCACATGTGGCACTATATGTGTGCAGACATTGTCTTACTTCTAGACATATGTCAACAGCCGAATGGGCCTGAAATTGATGGTAAGCACAATACTATACAATTTCATTCATTCAATGCACACATTCAATTAATGGCAAGTTGCCTTATTACTGTAAGCACGTGCTTGCATTTCCTCCATGTTCTGTGTTAGTATTAGGACAAGCCCTTCGGGCTCGTGGCTGCTTCGCAGCCTGCCAGGACATGCTTCATCCCAGTTTGCTGACACAGGCTGCATCTGAGCTGCTGCCCCAGGCCACATCCCAGCTACCAATGTAGGCTGTGTCCCAGCTTGTGATAGCCCAGTATACATAGTACACCCTGTTGGAGATTGTAAATCTCCCCTGTAATGCTTGTCTTAGGTGCGAGTGTTACTTGCTTACATAAGCGCTTAGAGCGCACTTAGTACTATAGTTTTGGTACTATTCCCTCAGTAGTTGAGTCACTACTGAGGGTAAGCCTACATATTCTTATATTAGACTACTTACTGATACCTTGTAGCTGCCTACAGGTACTTCAATATATATAGTAGTTGAGTCACTACTGAGGCTGCCTACAGCCCTTTTCTACAGGTTATGAGCCCCGCATAGCGCGGAAGAAATTTTATTGTAGGCAACTCGTGGTCGACTCGTCCAGAAACTACTCAAACTCGCTACAAAAATCTCTACTACACTCGAAAGTAATAGGAAAACACTATGGAACCCGAGCTTGCAGAAGATGGCTGCAACTGGCACACCTACGGCAGTTGGGTGCTGCAGGCCATCTCTGAAGATGGCTTAATGGGTCACCTAGATGGGTCTGAAACACGACCAATAACTCCGAAGTTACTACAGGAATATGGTGCCACATGGACACCACGAACCAACGAGGAACGAGATGTCGTCGCAGCCTGGAAAACCGCTGACGACGTGTGACATCAACGGGCTGCCATGGCCCACCAATACATTATCTTCGGCTTACCCGACTCAATCCTAATGCTCTGTATGCATTTAGATACCCCTCGCGAAACCTTCGCCTACCTCGAAAACCGCTATGGTTCAATCCCAAGACCTGAAAGCTTGAAGATCGTTGACAAAGCTTCACGACAGTGCAACTTGCCATCCAAGCAGTGCGCGACTGCAGAAAGCACTCAGAACATCTTCGACAGCCATCACGAACCAGAAAATCCACCTAGTAGTGAAGAGGGCTCTCCCGATAGCCCAAACGACTGCGCCGAGACTGAATCCGAGTACCTAACACCCGAGATTGAAGTCGTAGACGTGCAGCAGGTGGAGGACAACCTACCAGAGGTTGAGGTTGGGGCTGTGGATGTGGAACAGCCAAACGAATGCACAAATGCGCCTGAAGCACCTGACAAAAGCAGTCAGTGCATACAAGATGACGTGGATGCAACGAGCAGGGACCTGCTGGACACTACAAGCAAACGCGCCGAGACCAAGACTGGGCACACGAAGCCCAAGACTGACGTTGTAGACGTGCGGCAAGTGGTGGATATCCTATCCACAGTTGAGGATGGGATTGCGAATCAAGAATGGCTAGACGAACACTCGAACACGCTTGAAGCGCCTGACGAGAGGAGTCAGCGCACAGCTGACGAGGTTGCCGAGCGCCGAAACCTACCTATGTGGAGTCCTGAGGCTTGCAAGCCTGCAGGCGACACTGCCAAACGGACCAGAAAATGCTCAATTGGATTCGCACCGAAAACGTATCTCGGACAGGATCAGAGTCTCCCGACGAGCGGCGAGACAATTTTTAATGTACCTGGTCCACCGCCGCTTGATGCAGAAATCGAATGTCCTATACCACAGGACGAACCACCAGTGCGAACATATAGTGCCACAAGCACAGAACTCCAGTTATCGTGCATGTGGAGGCACAACACGTTGCGACAGGGCAAACGGTCACCATCCATACAAAGTTACATGCTAACGACATCATCCGGCTTGCCATACTGGAATGCATGGCCACCTGATCGCGATACAAAGCGAGACATGGGACAAATGGCTGTCAGCAAGGGTCAGCACACTGAATGTGAAGCGAAACGGCAGGATGGCCTACCAGCATCGCGACACCCACGGCAAACCTGCCAAAGGCACTCCGCATGGGATACCCCACCTGACGAGGTCTGGGGGGTGGGGGTGCATAGGCTTGCTCGAGCGGATGGGGGGAGTAGCGCAGACATTGGGTCAACAGCGATGAAGCTGAAGATAAGAGACGTCAGCGCTCAAACCGCCCAAGCACTGCCTGACTTACCACATCCGGAAAGACGCCCAAAAGCGCCTGATAAGGGCAGATTGGGCACTGAGAAAGCAACGCTAACTAGTAGCAGCACTCAGTATGGCATGGGAACGACGAGACGGCCAAACGGCCAACCCGCACCGTCTGAACCGCCTCCAGCAGGCATCCCGCGCTCTCCTCGACTCTATAAGGTCACACATCGACGTGGAAGAGTCAAACCGAGCACTGAAAGTGTCAGTAGGCTGCAAACGAGAGGCTCCAGATGCCTCGTCCTCAATGTTCCCACTTCGCTACCTCACAAAGTCTCACGATATCTCTGGGACACTGTGGATACATGCCAGAGACAGGACATGCCTCCTAGACAGACTCGGAACCATCACGGACCTTCCAACAGTCGAACGGCAGTCTCGCAGCAGTGGCACGAGACTACGAGGCAAGACGGCGAGCACGCTTGGCTCGAGCGACATGGCACACCAGTGATATCACAGGTCCTACCACAAGAAGCTGGCAGATGGGGTGATGGCAGTAACAGCGACGCAGCGAAGCAGCTGAACGACATACCTACACCACCCGAGCCACCTCCAACTGGCAATCCGCATCTTCCTCGACTCTACAGGGTCCCCCATGGTCATGGAAGATTCAAAACGGATGCTGAAGGCATCAGAAACGCTCGTAGCAAGCGGCACACGCACCGGGTGTACAGTGTCGCCATGCAGCCGCCATTCGTCCTCAAAATGGGCACTAAACAGTCTCAGACGCCTGTCATAGGCTATTGGACCAACTATAGGTATGGCGGCACAACTAGCAGCGAGTTCAGCGACTCGCACGGCGTCGAAAAAGCACTGCTAGCTAATGGCAGCAGTCAGTACAGCAGATCCGAGCCCGAATGGCCAAACGGCTCACCTGCGTCGCCAAAACCGGCTCCCAACATCCTTGCGCATACTCCTGGGACCCTCAGGGACCCACCCCGACGCAGTAGGATCAAGACAAGACCTAAAAACGTCAGCATTGTTCGTACGAGGCCAAGCGCCTACCGTACACTTGTGGTCACCATGCGGCCACTGCGGCTCATCTCAACGCCGGCCGATCCATCCAAAACCGTTGCGGGGGGCTCCCCGACACTAGGCGTTCGCTATAACGAGGTCAGCGATGCTGGAAGCATCCAAACGAGAGGGTACCTGCACCCTGGTGAGCACACACATGATTGTGCTACTAATTCGCCATCTCGAAAGCTCAAGAAACGCCGGAAACCGCCCTGGGACATCGCCGGTACTTACCAGAGGCAGGGGGTGCCTCATCCATCGACCTGTGGCGACAACGGGCTCCTCTACGGTCAACATGGCGGCCTCACGACATCAGTACAAGGCCAGAGGATGCGCGCTCACCAAACGGATTCCCGAAATGGCAGTTGCCACAACGCGGCGCGGCAAACACGGCCACACAACGCTCGCACACCACTAGGACTCGAAGCTGCATTTGCAGCAATTATACTCAACTTTATTTGAATATTTGGTATACTATTTCTTTTGAGTTCTATATCTTTCACCCCTACCTAATCATACAGTGGAGTTTAAGGGGGTGTGTTGGAGATTGTAAATCTCCCCTGTAATGCTTGTCTTAGGTGCGAGTGTTACTTGCTTACATAAGCGCTTAGAGCGCACTTAGTACTATAGTTTTGGTACTATTCCCTCAGTAGTTGAGTCACTACTGAGGGTAAGCCTACATATTCTTATATTAGACTACTTACTGATACCTTGTAGCTGCCTACAGGTACTTCAATATATATAGTAGTTGAGTCACTACTGAGGCTGCCTACAGCCCTTTTCTACACACCCATCATATAATTAAGGGAGAATGCTGTCGCATGGGGGTGTGATTCAGTCTTTCCTGGCACTTGCTTCAGCAACTTCAGGTATTTCGGGTAAGCTCAAAAAGCACGTGGCTTTCAAACTCAGCTGTTGCCTGTTCAGTCGCGGCACAGCAACTCTTCCCACATTCTCAGTTTGTAGTAATAACATGTTTTCCTTGCAATATACAGAGTATATTACACAATAAATACACAGCAAATAGTGCTCTGTAAGCATCAATGAGTGATCAAGAACATGATAAAATGCTTATCTGCCTAGATAAGCCTGCTTTTACACCAAAATTTCGCTTTTTTGGCCTATTTGGCTGTGGTTTTTCCACTTCACTGGTGAGATACCTTCCCCTGTGTGTCTGTTGGGCTCTTTGGACCATTCTAAAGGCATTTCTAAGGTGTTTTTATCCAAAATCTTCGCTTTTTTGGTGTACTTTTGTACTCCACTGCTGAGATACCATAATTTCTAGCCAGATATTAGTTTTTCCAGTACCTTCTCCTGTCTGTATAAATGCCCTGGGAAATATTATTTGTTATCTGTCCCACTGATGCAGAGCAGTGTCTTCCCTCCATAGATGTGAGTTGCATCACATACAAGAAATCTGATAACACATTCATGACATTTCCCATCCATCTCAATGTGTGTGGATATCCTCTTTGCCTTGATGGGGGCTCATGCAACATTAACCTAACCTGATCTTTCCAATTTTCAGTGAGGTCTCATGTCCCCTCCACAGGTGAAGTAAGTATGACAGCCTGAGTGCATTCAACTCAATGTTGGGTCTCTCCAGGCATATTCTGGATCAATGGCCATACTTTGTAGTTCACAGGGGTAACCCAGGCCTCACCTTGCACCCAGGCACCTCACCCAAGGGTTGGCAGGGGTCCATACCTATGGTGGGTTTACCACAGCTGGTCTAAGGATGGTGGGCAATACACACTTAGATTAAGGTCAACTACATGTAACATATGTGTAGAAAAGGGCTGTAGGCAGCCTCAGTAGTGACTCAACTACTATGTATATTAGATGTACCTGTAGGCAGCTACAGGCTATCAGTAAGTATGAAAATACTAAGTAAATAATAGACTCACCCTCAGTAGTGACTCAACTACTGAGGGAACAGTACCCAAATGTACTCTAAAGTGTACGCTCTAAGTGCTTATGTAATCAATAAAAAAGCGTACCAAAATAGATATCACACAGGGGTGATTCAATCTCCAACACACCCCCTGAAGCTCCACTGTGTGATAAGTAGAGATGCAGAAAACATAACTCAAATGAATGTATACCAAATAATTCAATAAAACGAGTGTGTTCTGCTGTGAGTGAGCTTCGAGTCCGTGTGTGTATGCGAGCGTTGTTTGGTCGTGTTGACGCGCCGCGTTGTGGCAACTTCCCGTTTCGGAAATGCTTGAGTGGTGCGCGCGCTCTGGCCCTGTACTGTCGTCGTGGGGCCGCCGTTTTGACTATCGGAAGGATCGTCGTGGTTCCGAGTGCATCTGGGAGGCACCCCCTGCCGATGATAAGTGTCTAGAAGACCCCAGGGCGGTTTTCGGCGTTTTCTGGGTGCTCGGGATGGCTGTATGGTACCACTGACTGCTGTGTGGTCACCATGGTGCGGATACCCTCTCGTTTGGACGTTTCCAGCGTCGCTGACCTCGTTATAGCGAACGCTTATGATGCGGGTCCCCCCCTCTATGTTTCCGGATCGTCTGTCAGGCGTCGAGAGCAGCCGCAGTGGCCGTACGGGAGCCGCATGGGCACGGTGAGCGCTTCGCCTTGTGCGAATGTTGCTGACGATTTCGGCTTTCGGCTTGATTTTTCTGTGTTGGCGCGGGTCCATGAAGGTCGACGGAGCATGTATGAAGCCGTTGGGAGGCCGTTTAGGTGGCACAGGTGAGTACATGCCGGTGTGTGTGTTACCTTGCCTCCTACTGCTGCTGCGAGGCAGCCGTTTGGCCGCAGGAAGATTTCTCGGCCATTTCACATCATTCCACATTGATCTAGGAGGTGTCCCTTCCCGCCAGTAGGTGTTGGCGACAGTCCGGAGTCGCTTCGAGACGTTTGAGAGCCTTTGAAGTAGCCGCATAGGAATGCCAGCTATCCAGTACGTGTGCCCTCTCGTTTCAACTTCTCTTGCACTCCTGACTTCGTTACAGCCCATCTTCCTTATCCATAACCCTCCCGTAGGGTGTCGAAGTTGTGTTGAGGGCATTGAGAAGAGTTGGGGTAGCCGCATGAGAATGCTGGCTGTATGGTGCATGTGCCCTCTCGTTTCGATCCGTCTTGCACGCCTGACCCTGTTATAGCATACGTTTATCATCCATGACCCTCCCGCAGGGTATATGGACCGTTTTGAGTGTGAGAAGAGGGGCGGAAGTGACCGCTTGTGGGCCGCTTGGACACAGTACGCGTTTTGCCTCATTTGAGCGTTGCTGATGCTTTCTGCTGTCCGTTTGATTCTTCCACGTCGACGGGGTACCCTGTAGGGTCGAGGAAGCTCCGGGATGCCTGTCGGAGGCGGTTCGGGTGGTGCAGGTGAGCCGTTCAAGTGTTGTGCCGCATGCTCGCTGTGCTGACTGCTGCTGTCAGCCAGCAGCTCCTTCTCTGCTCCATGTGAGCAGACGGCGTTGCTGCTCGTTGCATCGCTGTTCACCCTGTTACCTTCCTCTGGTAAGGCTGATGATATCACCAGTGTGCTATGTCGTTCGAGCTCGTTTTCCCGCTCTGAGCCTGTCGCAGGCTTGTTGCAACTCTGTACCTTGCTGTCCTGTCTCGTAGTCTCGTGCCGCTGCCGCGAGACTGCCATTTGACTGTCGGAATGTCCATAATGGTTCCGAGTCCATCTAGGAGGCGTGTCCTGTCTCCGGAATGTATCCGTGATATTCCAGAGGTGTTGCGAGACTTCGCAAGGTAGCGAAACGGGACCGCTGAGGGTGAGGCGTCTGTAGCCTCTCGTTTGCAGCCCACTGCCATTCACTGGGTTCATGTTGACTCGACTGTGTCGGTGGGGTACCCTCGACGTCTTCGGAGTGTGCATGAGACCATTTGGAGGTAGTCCGTGCGGCGCAGGTAAGTGATCTGGCCGCTTTGTCTCGCGCTCGCTGTCCTGACACTCTCTGTCAATTAGCAGCGCTTTCTCAACCCCATGCGAGTCGCTGAACTCGCTACTGAGCTTGTCGTCACCCGCGCCCTCAGCTCTCTTGTCAGGGTCCTTTGGGCGTCTTTCCATGTGTGGTAGGTATGCCCATGTGTCAACCATTCGGGCGCTCGTGGCCCTTATCTCCCACTTCGTCATTGTTGAACCGATGTCTGCGCTATCCCCCTCACCCGTTCGAGCATGCCTTCGGCGGGTTCGCTGCAGGCGTTGTGATACCCGCTTGCTTCGTGTACACGGCAACCTGAGTTCCGTGACCATACCACCATGCATTCGCGCTGGCGGCCTGTTCTGTAGCATAGAACGTTTGGCGTGTGGAGTGGGGGTTTCGACATGTATCCCCGGGGGATCAGGTACATTAGCGATCGTCTCGCTGTTCGTCCCAGTGCGCTGATTCTCCTCGGAATGTATCAGTGGCCCGTCTTGCATAGTACGTCTGCTGGCCCGTCTGGTAGGGTTACCTGCAGGCTTGGGAACCTCAGAGCTTGACTTTGGTAAGTCTCTGCTCTCCTTGACTTCATCACTTGCACGCCGGTTGCCCCCGTCGGATGCTTGGAGCTCCTTCACATGTTTGCTGTACCGTGCTTGACCTGTACTCCCCACCTCAAACATGGGTAGGACATCCACTACGTGCCGCGTGTCTACAACCTTGTCCTCAGGCTTCCTGTGCCCAGTCCAGGTCTCGGCGCGTTCGCTTGTAGCAAATGGTAGGTCCCCTGGAGTTTCGAGAGCCTCAGTGCTCGCCTCAGGTAGGTTTCGGGACTCTGCAATGTCATCGTCTGCGCGCTGACTCCTCTCGTCAGGCACTTTGAGTGTGTGCACTTGTTCATCGAGCTCTGTCCGCTGCACGTCTACGATGTCTGTCTCGGGTTCCAGATACCCAGTCGGAATCTCAGTCCAGTCATTTTTGCTCTCATTTGAGTTTGCTGCACAGCTTCCTGCCACCTGACTCTGTATGTCTATGATTGTAGCCTCTGGCGCCATGTGCCCATAGGCAATCTCAGTACGTTCGTGTAGGACCACTGTAGGCTGCTCAGCAGCTACAGTGTTTGCTGGAATGCTCGTGCTAGCAACTCCAGTATGATCGCGTTCGTCCGGCTGTTTCGAGTTGACAGTCCCAACTTCAACCACTGGTAGGTAAAGTCCTATCTGCTGCGCGTCTATGACCTCAGTCTCAGGCATTAGGTACCTAGATTTGGTCTTGGCACAGTCGTTCGGGCTGTCTGGGGAGTCAGCTTCTTCACTAGGTGGATTTGATGGTTCATCATGGCTGTTGCGGGTGCTCTGAGTGGTTTCACCAGCTGTACTCTGCTCGGGCTGTGAGTTGCTCTGTCGCATAGCTTCCTCAGCTGCTACCCAGCTTTCAGGTCTCGGAATCGAACCGAAGCGTTTTTCGAGGTAATCCCAC
The DNA here is from genome assembly GCA_024613145.1 of Pisolithus marmoratus. NCBI lineage: Eukaryota > Fungi > Basidiomycota > Agaricomycetes > Boletales > Pisolithaceae > Pisolithus > Pisolithus marmoratus. The sequence continues at coordinate 264,659 of JANFAE010000104.1, forward strand.
TTCTCGTGTGGTGATTTCAGGTGTAGCATGAGGCCGAAAATGGTATCTGGAATACCACAAATGATCGTGTAGTTTACTGTCGCGTTCCGTTGTGTCCACGACTGGTCCGCGGCTTGCCATGCCGCAACCTCGTCTCATTCCTCATCAGTCCGAGGTGTCCAACCCTCACCTCGACTGTCTAGCCCTGCTGGATGTACTGGTCGTGTTTCAGACCCGACTAGGAACCCCATCAAGCCATCGTCTATAATGGTGCATAGGACCAAGCTTCCATAAGCTGTCCAATTGTGCCCATCATGTGTGAGCTCGGGTAGGTAGTCCATCGGTCATATCCAATAGCTTCGGAGTAAGGACAGTAGTACTTTCTTGTTGAGTAGTCTCTTGGTTCGAGTCGACTGTGAGTCTCCTACAATAAATTTTTCCTTCCACACTATGCAGGGCTCATAACCTGTAGAAAAGGGCTGTAGGCAGCCTCAGTAGTGACTCAACTACTATGTATATTAGATGTACCTGTAGGCAGCTACAGGCTATCAGTAAGTATGAAAATACTAAGTAAATAATAGACTCACCCTCAGTAGTGACTCAACTACTGAGGGAACAGTACCAAAATGTACTCTAAAGTGTACGCTCTAAGTGCTTATGTAATCAATAAAAAAGCGTACCAAATAGATATCACACAGGGGTGATTCAATCTCCAACAATATGTACCATAATACAACGGGTGTACTATGTATACTCTGTGTGACATGGGCTGGGGTTGGTGACTGACACAGCCAATAAGGAATAATAGTCCAGTCAATGAGTAGATTCAAACTGAGGACATGAGACATCCTCAGCTGCACTATATACTATACTACAGGGATAGATCTACAATGTTAAGCATAGTGCCGACACTATAGCTAAGAAGGGGAAGGTAGGTGGACATGCACAGCTATCCATCAGTGCAGTTGACTATACTACAAAGGACAGCCACAATGAAGGGGACAAGCAGATGTGTACATGTTAAGTAGAAGTCTGTTGAGTTACTTCAAAGGAAGCAGAGCTCTCACCAAGGGTTCACATGGTGCTGTGCAGCTCCTATGATCTCCCACACTGAGAGAACCACAGTGGCTGTTACTAAGATTACAAAAAGACAGAAAAGGTAAAAAGTGCTTAGAACAACACCAACCAAAAGCTGACTTCTTGGATGACCAGTTGTCTAGGCCAGGTTTGACTGTGGGTCAAGGCACAGGTGCTAACATCTGGGTTGGGTCTCTCCAGGCATATTCTGGATCAATGGCCATACTTTGTAGTTCACAGGGGTAACCTGGGCCTCACCTTGCACCCAGGCACCTCACCCAAAGGTTGGCAGGGGTCCATACCTATGGTGGGTTTACCATGGCTGGTCTAAGGATGGTGGGCAATACACACTTAGATTAAGGTCAACTACATGTAACATATGTACCATGAATATAATGAGCCCTTCGGGCTCGCAGCTGCTTCGCAGCCTGCTGGGACATGCTTCATCCCAGTTTGCTGACACAGGCTGCATCCCAGTTTGCCAACACAGGCTGCATCTGAGCTGCTGCCTCAGGCCACATCCCAGCTACCAATGTAGGCTGTGTCCCAGCTTGTGATAGCCCAGTATACATAGTACACCCATTATATTCATGGTACATATGTTACATGTAGTTGACCTTAATCTAAGTGTGTATTGCCCACCATCCTTAGACCAGCCATGGTAAACCCACCATAGGTATGGACCCCTGCCAACCTTTGGGTGAGGTGCCTGGGTGCAAGGTGAGGCCCAGGTTACCCCTGTGAACTACAAAGTATGGCCATTGATCCAGAATATGCCTGGAGAGACCCAACCCAGATGTTAGCACCTGTGCCTTGACCCACAGTCAAACCTGGCCTAGACAACTGGTCATCCAAGAAGTCAGCTTTTGGTTGGTGTTGTTCTAAGCACTTTTTACCTTTTCTGTCTTTTTGTAATCTTAGTAACAGCCACTGTGGTTCTCTCAGTGTGGGAGATCATAGGAGCTGCACAGCACCATGTGAACCCTTGGTGAGAGCTCTGCTTCCTTTGAAGTAACTCAACAGACTTCTACTTAACATGTACACATCTGCTTGTCCCCTTCATTGTGGCTGTCCTTTGTAGTATAGTCAACTGCACTGATGGATAGCTGTGCATGTCCACCTACCTTCCCCTTCTTAGCTATAGTGTCGGCACTATGCTTAACATTGTAGATCTATCCCTGTAGTATAGTATATAGTGCAGCTGAGGATGTCTCATGTCCTCAGTTTGAATCTACTCATTGACTGGACTATTATTCCTTATTGGCTGTGTCAGTCACCAACCCCAGCCCATGTCACACAGAGTATACATAGTACACCTGTTGTATTATGGTACATATGTTACATGTAGTTGACCTTAATCTAAGTGTGTATTGCCCACCATCCTTAGACCAGCTGTGGTAAACCCACCATAGGTATGGACCCCTGCCAACCCTTGGGTGAGGTGCCTGGGTGCAAGGTGAGGCCTAGGTTACCCCTGTGAACTACAAAGTATGGCCATTGATCCAGAATATGCCTGGAGAGACCCAACATTGAGTTGAATGCACTCAGGCTGTCATACTTACTTCACCTGTGGAGGGGACATGAGACCTCACTGAAAATTGGAAAGATCAGGTTAGGTTAATGTTGCATGAGCCCCCATCAAGGCAAAGAGGATATCCACACACATTGAGATGGATGGGAAATGTCATGAATGTGTTATCAGATTTCTTGTATGTGATGCAACTCACATCTATGGAGGGAAGACACTGCTCTGCATCAGTGGGACAGATAACAAATAATATTCCCAGGGCATTTATACAGACAGGAGAAGGTACTGGAAAAACTAATATCTGGCTAGAAATTATGGTATCTCAGCAGTGGAGTACAAAAGTACACCAAAAAAGCGAAGATTTTGGATAAAAACACCTTAGAAATGCCTTTAGAATGGTCCAAAGAGCCCAACAGACACACAGGGGAAGGTATCTCACCAGTGAAGTGGAAAAACCACAGCCAAATAGGCCAAAAAAGCGAAATTTTGGTGTAAAAGCAGGCTTATCTAGGCAGATAAGCATTTTATCATGTTCTTGATCACTCATTGATGCTTACAGAGCACTATTTGCTGTGTATTTATTGTGTAATATACTCTGTATATTGCAAGGAAAACATGTTATTACTACAAACTGAGAATGTGGGAAGAGTTGCTGTGCTGCGACTGAACAGGCAACAGCTGAGTTTGAAAGCCACATGCTTTTTGAGCTTACCCGAAATACCTGAAGTTGCCGAAGCAAGTGCTGGGAAAGACTGAATCATGCCCCCATGTGACAGCATTCTCCCTTAATTATATGACGAGCCTTCGGCTTGTGGCTGCTTCGCAGCCTGCCGGGACATGCTGCATCTGAGTTGCTGACACAGGCTGCATCCCAGTTGCCAACACAGGCTGCATCCCAGCTGCTGACACAGGTAACATCACAACCCATGGCCAGTTGCCTCCTGCTAACCCCTGCCCTGGTGTTATCCCAATCCCAACCATGGCCCACACCATGGCAGAAGCCTTGCTTCATTCCACCCGAGCTTCATTCCACCCCGAGCTTCATTCCCCCTGAGCTTCATCCCACCTCCCACCCAAACAGCAGGCTGCATCCTAGGGTGTACACCTATGTCTTTCATAAATGTCCAATCTATATATTTGTGGTATGCTAAGGTAGTCAATCTCATCTGAGGTGTGTATGTCCATCACCCTTGCAGAGGCTGGGTAAAGACACCATGGTATAGACCTAATTCAGCACTACATTCATGCTATGTTGACATGTATCTGAGGGTGTAAACATCAGGCTGGGGTGACCCCTACACCACATAGTAACATACAGACACAAATCCCCTTGAAAAATTGTGTGAAATTGCAGTCATCATGGAAAGATCAGTGAAAATCCCTCCAAAATGGTGTATGTACCACTGGACAACGCCAGGCATTCAGATCAACTCAAGGATGAGACCCAGAATAAGCAGAGATGGAATGATCAGCCCTTATCAGTGGTTCTGTCAGGTGAGTTTGGACTTAGTGGGCTTCGACTGAGTCTGAAATGTTGTTGTCCAAAAAAGGCAAAAACACGTGGCAAACGTCAAATAAGCGAAAGGAGCGAGAGGAGCGAGCAGAGTGGGAGACGCGAACTACCTGTCGAGTATCGGGGATGGCAAGGTCCGGCGTGGCTCCCATGACTCACGTCCGTTAAACTTATTGACGAGCCTTCGGCTCGCGGCTGCTTCGCAGCCTGCCGGACATGCTTCATCCCAGTTTGCCGACACAGGCTGCATCTGAGTTGCTGAACAGGCTGCATCCCAGTTGCCAACACAGGCTACATCCCAGCTGCTGACACAGGTAACACAACCCATGGCCAGTTGCCTCCTGCTAACCCCTGCCCTGGTGTTATCCAATCCCAACCCATGGCCAGCAGCCTCCGCCAACCACACATCTCACATCCCACCCTGAGCTTCATTCCACCCCGAGCTTCATTCCACCCCAAGCTTCATTCCACCCTGAGCTTCATTCCACCCCAAGCTTCCCACCCCAAGCTTCATTCCACCCAAGCTTCATTCCACCCTGAGCTTCATTCACCTGAACTTCATTCCACCCGAGCTTCATTCCACCCTGAGCTTCATTCCACCCTGAGCTTCATCCCACCCCAAGCGTTCATTCCACCCCAAGCTTCATTCCACCCTGAGTTCATCCCACCCCAAGCTTCATCCCACCCTGACCTTCATTCCACCCCGAGCTTCATTCCACCCAAGCTTCATTCCACCCTGAGTCATTCCACCCCAAGCTCATCCACCCTGAGCTTCATCCCACCCAAGCTTCATCCCACCCTGACCTTCATTCCACCCCAAGCTTCATTCCACCCCAAGCTTCATTCCACCCTGAGCTTCATTCCACCCCAAGCTTCATTCCACCCTGAGCTTCATCCCACCTCCACCCCAAACAACAGGCTGCATCCTATGGTGTACACCTATGTCATTCATAAATGTCCAATCTATATTTGTGGATGCTAAGGTAGTCAATCTCATCTGAGTGTGTACTGTCCATCACCCTTACACAGGCTGGGATAAACCCATTCATAAATCAGTGCTATATTCATGCTATGTTACAGGTATCTGAGTGTGTAACATCAGGCTGGGGTAATCCTACCATGGGCATGGACCCTACACCCATAGTAACATACAGACACAGGCATCCCAACCCACAGACACAAATCCCCTTGAAAAACTGTGTGAAATTGCAATCATGCAAAGATCAGTCAAAATCCCTCTGAAATGGTTGATCAGGCCATTCTCAGTTCACATGTAATGGGCAATAGCCAGGTGCCCAGATCATGCCAAAATCAAGCTGAATCCAATAGGAATGCAATGATCAGCCCTATCAGTGGTCTCTGTCAGATAAGTTTGCACTTAGTGGGCCTCGACTGAGTCTGAAATGCCACATGGTTGTTGTTGCAAAAAAGGAAAGGCACGTGGCATCGTGAAATAAACGAAAGGAGCGAGCGAAGCGCCACACGCGAACTACCCACGAGTATCGGGGATCTCACAGCCTCGGCCACTGGCGACCGACTCCCACGACCCACGGCCGTTAACTTTTTAGACGAGCCTTCGGCTCGCGGCTGCTTCGCAGCCCTGCCGGGACATGTTCATCCTAGTTTGCCGACACAGGCTTCATCCCAGTTTGCTGACAGGCTTCATCCCAGTTGCTGACAAAGGCTGCATCCTACTGTCTACAAACATGTCAAATTCAGGCTTTCACATTGTACTAAATACAGTTACAAATCAAATGTTCAGATGTCTAAATACCTCAGGCCAAACTACATTGGTTGTCTTGCTATCATCCTGCCCTTCTGAAAACAGAACTTTGATCCTCCTGGGATGGGTACAACGTGAAAGTGCAACATAAAGCTGTCCATGAGAAAACACAGGAGAATGCAAGTCAATCCCCACATTCCTCACTGACTGTCCTTGTGACTTGTTGATGGTCATGGCATAGGACAGGTGCACAGGGAACTGCCTTCTACAAAATGGCACAGGGGAATCCTCCAACCCAGACTCAAGGCTGACCCTGGGGATCAGCACCACTTCTCCATCTCCACCCTTTCAAACACAACATTCCAATATCCTGGATGTGGATTTGATCAGCCTCAACCTGGTGCCATTGTACAGACCATGGACAGGATCCAGGTTCCTCAACAACATGAGAGGTGCACCAATCTTCAACTCCAGTTTGTGCAGGGGGAATCCAGATGGGGACAGGGTGTGCAGGACCTCTGGTTGAATGTACTGATACTCCTGGTCAGTGACAGAGTCTGCACTGGTATAGATGACCTTCTCCTGAGGTTGGACTCTCTCCAGAATGGTAGAGTTGATCTCATGCACCTGCAGATTCCTACAGGTGAGGATAGTACGATCCAGGAAATAGCCATCAGGAAGTTGCTGGTTGGTTGGAGGCAAGGAGGTCAGAGTAGATGGCATCCACCAAAGAGGCCATGTCATCCCCACAATGCATGTGCTGAGGCAAGTCCAGCTCTCCATTGGTGATCCCTATCTGCAGAAGATTTTGAGCCCATTGATCAGATTCAGGATCCTGGCCAAGATGCATGTTCTGGTTGAGATAGTGGATCCTCATCTGTGCCCAGAGATTGGAATGGGTGAGTGTAGCAGGCACAATCTGCTCCCTGTTGCCATGCTGGATGACAGGTAGAGTCTGCCTGAAGTCCCACCAAGGAGTGTAGTGATCCCCCCAAATGGCCTATCCCTGTCCATCAAGTCCCTGAGAGTCCTATCCACACACTCCACCACATGACGATGCTGAGAAGCTGCTTCATCCCAGATGATGAGGGAAGTCCTCTGAATGAGCTGATGGTGGAGGTCATCCTTCTTCATGTTGCAGACACTGCTCATGGCAGGGGATGGGAATCTTGAACCTGGAATGAGCAGTACGACCTCCAGGGAGGAGAAGGGAGGCAATTCCAGTAGAAGCCACACAGAGGACAATCCTGTCCCTTGCCCTGACAGCAGCAGCTATGAGGTTGGACAGATAGGTCTTCCACAACCACCACCACTTTGAAGGAAGAACATGGTGCCATCACCACCCATGACACTGTCCACCACTGCCTGGTACAGTTGCCTCTGCTCCACATTAAGAGTCTGCTCCCCCCTCTGCACAAAGTCCTGCAAGGCTGGCTCATTCAGTGCCAGCTGTTCATTGATGAGTTGGTTCCCTTCACGACCACCCCAGTCCATCTGTGGCATAGGCATCTCTGGGTAGTCCTGTAGGCTCCTTCCATGCCTGCGAAGAGCTTGAGCAATCAGGTGCAGTCCATAGTCATAGATCTGCTCTTGGGTAGGCTCAGGGATGTTGAGGAGACTGAGACGGATTTCAAGTCATCACAGAGATGATCCCTGGATGCCTCCCACAGCAAATTAGGATCCACAGGAGATCCATGCACCAGGATGATGATGAAAAGTCGACGCAACTGGAATCCTGTCTGGAAGTGAGCAGCATCCTGCAGACACAACACCCACTCCCTATCATCCTGCAACAGACCCAGAGCTCTACAGGCATCCTTGAAGGAATCATGAAGATGGCCATCCACAGTCCTGAGGTGCTCAAAGGATGTTGCACCTGTGAGAGATGTCAGTTGTGAGATGAAATGGCATGGAAGCAGACTTACCCTTGACCTGAGTGAGCAAGAGACGCAAGTAGAACTTTTCTCCAGCAGAAGGATAAACTGCATACATGACCAATGGCCTTGTACCTCTGACGTACTTTCCAAACAGCCCTCTTTTTATCCCACACAAACTTCTTTGGGAAGTCCTGGTAGAGACAGTCAGGGCCACCAGCAGCTATGATGGCAGGGTCCTTGTTGGCTTCAAACCAGCCCATGAGTTGAGTGTCCTTTGGATTCTCCACCACATTCTGGATGTCATCCTCAGCATCAAATACCACAGTCTGTTCCCCTGGAAGATGAACTGGAAGACGATAGACAGCAGGCCACTCCATGTGCATGGGGAATTCAAAGATGTTGTGACATGCCTGGGTGGAGGAAATATACCTTGCATCAAGGTAGGAACGAATCTCATCATGCCCCTCCTGCTGCACAGTTGCCCTGTCTGGACCCTTGTAGATGTATTGTGGATATATTTGACTGCCTTGATAGAGCCACAGACCTCCAAATTGATGTGGCAGCCAAACTTGACCAGAAGCTCCCTGGATGAGGAACCACAACCCTGTTGTCAAAGACATCCTGGTGTTTCTGCACAGTCCTCCCATTGTCAGGGCGAGCATAATCAGGATAGCCATCCTCCTTGATGATGGTCTGAGCAGCAAAGGCCTTGGGGAAGCGCTTCTTGCAGACATTGTTCTCTATACACCTCTGAGGAGAACAGGGCCCATGGAGCATGTACTTGGTGACACACTCATGAAGTTGGGGGGGGGGTGGGGTCAGGAATCTGTGCTGAAATCAAGGCATCCACCTGCTGGACAGTATGAATCTTGTCTCCCTCCTCCAAGAAGACCAAGAGGTGCATGTGAGGGAGACCACGCTTCTGGTACTCAATGGTGTAAACAAACCCAGCCACCTGTCCAAAGTATCCATCCCTGACCATCTTCAGCAGAGCCTGTTGCTTGGCATGGAAAACACGGGTTACCAGGTCAGGCCTGTCCACTGTTGACTGGCCTGTGTGATGATGGTGAGGGGGATGTCAGTTGAAAGAAAATGATACATACCTGGAAAGAGGTTCTCAGTTATCTCAGGCCAACTCCCATTTGCAGTCATGGTGAGAAAGAGATCAGGCTTCTTGTACTCTCTACATATGGCAAGGGAGTCTTGAAGCATTGGTTCATATAGCGAGGACCACCCTTGTGTGTGGAAGGGAGGATGACTCTACCAACCCCACCCAAATCTTGACCAGCATCCTGAGCCAAACGATCCTGCAATCCCTATACAACTCAGCTCTGAGCCTGGTCTGATTGTTGGCCACCCAGGTGAGGTTGCACTGGTCAATGGAAGCCCATCCATCACAGATCAGCTGTTGAAAGAGCCTTCCAGCCTTGAAAAGATTGGGGGGCTCCACCTGAGGAGGACGAATGTGGAGACGATGCATACCAAAGGATCTGGGTAACCTTCTTGGACGATTTTGAGACCACCAACTGCCTGCAAAGGTATGTCCAGGTGCCAGCCCTCCTGTCCATCAGGGAACAAAAGCACATAGTGGAGTGGGAGGTAGGAGGGATGGAGGTTGCTGATACGACGTAGACCACCACCCTGCAATCTTAAGATGATGTCTCTGTCCACCTTCACCCTCTCTGAACCATCACCAGGGACAATGGCAATCTCTTCCACAGTAGGGAGGTTGTATCTCCTTCCATCAGCACCCTGCTGCAAGTGAAGACACATGCAAACATCAGTATTCTCCTCTGGAGGCTTGGCTCTCATGATCTCATAAGCCTGTTGGTAGAGGGGAGCATAAGGATGGTGTTCCCTGAGTACATTGTGCAAGTCCAACATGATGTCCCCTGTAGGTCTGGGTTTCTCTGCAAACGCCTATTTGTTGCTCCTCTGGATCAAAATATATAACTGGGCATAGGAAGGCTGCAGCCCTGGGGTGGGAGGAGGGCTCCCATGACATGGTGGAGTGTCCCATGAATGGAAAAGAAGCAGGCCCTGCTCCCTGGACAGTTCCCTATCAACCTCTACTCCTACTGAAGTGAATGCCAGGGCATTGTTGTACTGGCGAACATTCTTCTTAAACTCCCTATGGTCTTGAGGATCATCAAAGAGCTCTTGGAGAGCATGGGGCCATTGCTGTAAGCAGGAAGGACCACCTGACCTTTAAGACAACATACCCCAAATTGTGGATTCAGGGCACTGGAGTTGGCCAGCTTTTCTGAAAGAAAATGGAGGGCCTGGCAGTTTGGGCATGGGATGTTCATGAGACCCAGATTGTGAGGCTGGACAGGCTCAGAGTAAGGTCTCCCACCAGGAGGCATGTTCTGTGGTGGAGGGGGGGGTGGGGGTGGGGGTGAGGGTGAGGGTGGGGTGGAGGTGGAGGTGGGAGGGGGACTGGATCTGGATCTGGCTCTGGCTCTGGCTCTGGCTCTGGATTGGGACCAGCAGTGGGCCTTGGGGGTAGGGGGGGGGACTGGATTAGGACCAGGAGTGGGAGCTGGGTCTGGGTGTGGAGGAGGGGGAGGAGAGGGTGGTGTAGAGCTGGAAGAGTCAGAAGGGCTGGGAGGAGGGGGATCATCATCTGGTTGATTGGCAGAAGCTTGTCTCTGCTGATCCTGCTCATATTTCTGCTGAACGATGACTATGCTCACTGAGGGCCTCAGAGAGCAACCTTTGGGATATCTGCCTCACTTGTTCCATCTCTACCTGCTCTTGATGTTCCCTCTCCTGTACCTGCTGAGCCATCAGCTGTTGCTGCACCTCCCAATAATGTTGACGTTCCAATTCCTCCTCTGAATCTGTTGTTCATGTTGTACCCTAATAGATTGAATCTGCTGTGCTGCTGCTGTTGCTGTTGCAGTTGCACTCTGATGGATTGAAGTCTCTGCCACTGCTGTCCCTGCTGCTGCTCCTGCTGCACTCTGATTGATTCAAGGTACTGCCTCTCCTGCTCTGCTGCTCCTGCAACTGCATCCTAATGGATTGAAGATGTTCCCACTCTTGTGCCTGTTGCTGCTCCTCCTGCACTCTGACAGATTGAAGGTATTGCCACTCCTGATGAGCTTGTTGTTGTCTCTGCTGATGTGCCTCAGATTGAAAGTTGATGACTTGCTGGTAAGAATGGTAATGTGGTGGAGGGGGGGCATGAGATGGACCAGCTTGAGCAGGAGCTGGCTGATTGTTGGCTCTTTGGTTCTGTCTGCGCTGACGACGTCTCTGATGGTTATTATTAAAAACCCTCCAACAATCTAGCAGTATAGTCAATATGTTGAGGAGGGTTTGCTGGCTGTTGGTAAGCAAGGGGGGGTTGTGGTGGGGGTAGGGGAGCAGGGGGTAGCATCAGAGGGAGAGGGTGTGGCATGACATCAGGATGATGGAGATTTGGCATAGGAGGATGGATCTAGCATATATACCATGAACCCTACATATGTTTCAGGCATGGAAATAACTTACAGTTTGGGTTGACCAGGATAGTAGCCCATAGGTGGCTGTTGATATGGGGGAAGAGGTTGTAGTGGGGGTGGAGGAGCAGGGGGTAGCATTGGGGGGAGAGGGTGTGGCATGACACCAGGATATTGGAGAACTGGCACAGGAGATTGGGCCTGACATATATCAATATCAAACCTACTTATGTTTTCAAGCATGGAGACAACCTACAATGTGTGGTTGACGTCGGGATGGGGAGAGCCAAGGATACGCTGATCACGCTCCAGCTGGCGAGCTGCATTTTGGGCAAGCTGTGGTGAAGTAGGGGGGGTGGACCTATGTGCATGTAAAATCAGAAGCAATGAGTCCCAGCCTTCAGAAGACCTACATAATAGAGGGTACTTGAATTCACTCCAGGACCTTGTGCAGGGAAGTCCCACCAAAGGACCAAAATGCCCCACCAAAGGACAAACACAAAGTCCCAAAGGATACACACAAACTTCCACCAATAGCCCTGGTCACATATATCAGTGTGATCAACAGCAGATAGAGTGATATATACACTCACACGGGTGACCTGTACACAGGTAAATATTGATATGTAAGGGTAATCTTACCAACTGACACTCTGGACAATTCTATGTCCAAGAAAGGACCCTAAGACAGCACAAATGCAGGAGAAAACCCACCATGAATGGGTGAGATTGATCATTGATGGAAAGGGGAAACTTACCAAGGCACCTTGGATCAAGATATGTCCAAAAATGCGAAAATTGCAGCCCAAACTCTAAAGAAAAATGCTAAAAACCCATGTCAAGATGGTCAGAAAGTGTAATCAAATGGGATAACAGCACTCCTGGGGATGGTGGAAGGTTTATAGGCTTACCAGGAGCTCCAGGAAACACAGCAAAGCTTCAAAAATGCGAAATATGAGGTGGTATGATCCTTATCAGCCTTATCAGTGAGGGAGATTCTGTTATCAGAGTGGTATTTGAGCCAGCACTCACAAAACAGGTAGATATTTTGTATATTTTGTATTTTGTATATAACTGAGCCCGTATTCGACAGAAAAGTACTGGAGTGGAGGGGGGAAAGGAGCAGAGGAGGGAGAAAGTGGAGAGGAACGGTTGCAGGCTGTCCACAGTACCGGTACGAAGCCACATGGTCCACGTCACCCAAAAAAGGCAAGGCACGTGGCATAAGCGAAAGGAGCGAGAGCAAACGAAAGGAGCAAGGAGAGCGTGGTACGCGAAACACCCGTCGAGTATCGGCAATGGAAAACGCCCACGGCCCACATCCGTTAAACTTATTGACGAGCCTTCGGCTCGCGGCTGCTTCGCAGCCTGCCGGGACATGCTGCATCTGAGTTGCCGACAAGGCTGCATCTGAGTTGCTGACACAGGCTGCATCCCAGCTGCTGACACAGGTAACATCACAACCCATGGCCAGTTGCCTCCTGCTAACCCCTGCCCTGGTGTTATCCCAATCCCAACCCATGGCCAGCAGCCTTGCTTCATTCCACCCTGAGCTTCATTCTGCCCCAAGCTTCATTCCACCCCATGCTTCATTCCACCCCAAGCTTCATTCCACCCCGAGCTTCATTCCACCCGAGCTTCATTCCACCCCAAGCTTCATTCCACCCGAGCTTCATTCCACCCTGAGCTTCATTCCACCCTGAGCTTCATTCCACCCCAAGCTTCATTCCACCCCGAGCTTCATTCCACCCTGAGCTTCATTCCACCCTGAGCTTCATTCCACCCTGAGCTTCATTCCACCCTGAGCTTCATTCCACCCCAAGCTTCATCCCACCCCAAGTGACAGGTTGCATCCTATTGTGTACACCCATGTCTTTCATAGATGTCCAATCTATATTTGTGGTATGCTAAGGTAGTCAATCCCATCTGAGTGTGTACTGTCCATCACCCTTATGCAGCCGGGGTAAACCCACCATGGGTATCATGGGTATAGACCCCTACACCCACACCAGTCATTCATAAATCAGTGCTATATTCATGCTATGTTACATGTATCTGAGTATCATCAGGCTGGGGTAATCCTACCATGGGCATGGACCCCTACACCTATAGTGACATACAGACACAGGCATCCCAACCCACAGACACAAATCCCCTTGAAAAACTGTGTGAAATTGCAATCATCAGCAAAAGATCAGTCAAATCCCTCTGAAATGGTGTGATCAGGCCATTCTCAGTTCACATGTACCACTGAGCAATAGCCAGGTGCCCAGATCATGCCAAAATCAAGCCCAATCCAATAGGAATGCAATGATCAGCCCTTATCAGCGGTCTCTGTCAGATAAGTTTGCATTAGTGGGCCTCGACTGAGTCTGAAATGCCACATGGTTGTTGTTGTCCAAAAAGGAAAGGCACGTGGCATAAGCGAAAGGAGCGAGGCCAGGCGAAAGGAGCGAGCAGAGCGCGGTACGCGAACCACCGTCGAGTATCGGCGATCGCAAACTCCCACAGGCTACGTCGCTGGGAGGAGGGTTCTCACGGGTCACGCCCGCTAACTTTTTAGATTGATCGCCGTCCGCATGCTTCGCATTACCTTGATGGTCCATCCATATAACAAGTCACATACCTTAGCCGCGTCTCAGCTAAAACACGTTGTCCGCCGTTGGAGGTGTACTGCGCTCTATCAGCCTACTGCTTGAAAGCGGCTTCGATGGGTCCATCGTAGGGGTCGTATTAGACTTTGGATTCGGTACCGTTATCTGGGCAGTTTCTTTTGCCGACTGTGGGTGCGAATCACGCGAACTGCGTTGATCTTCGCGATACTCCAAGGGTTTGGTTTATAATCCACAGATTCCCGACGCGACGACAGGTCGATATCACGGAGTAGACTTGAGACGTCGCGAGGGCCATCGCCTGCATTATCACTGTCATCGTCTGAGTTGTCTGCATGGCTTGCGCCGCCTGTCCTGTGGTTGAAAGACCAGTCCTGCATCGAAGTCCGTCGGGTAGTACAGGCAAAGGGGCTTGACATTTCTTTTGGCAACAGCTTGAGAACCAATAAATCTGGTTGCCGCCAGCTGAAATCCGCCCTACCGTACTTTCAGGGACCCGAATAGAAAATGGCAGGGTAAACACAACACGGTGGTGCGATATCGAACCAGCCTGTAATAATGAAAAGTGAAGAAGGCTTCTGCCTGTTCCGCGGACTTAACACTTGCGTAGTTTGAGCGGAGAGGTGAAACCTGCATGGCATGACATCATTGAAGCACTTGCCCGCAATCGTCTGAACTCAACATCCTCAAAGTTTCGAACTTTGCCAGTCTGCACTTGACAACTTAGATCATGACAGGATCTGGCGGCGACTGCTAAATGAGTGATAATCAAGTAATTTTAGTCAGGGTCCAGGTCTCAACCGGCTGCGAAATGGTGTCGTAATTGTCAGGTGCAGGGAGCATAGAAAAACCTGCGGTGTTAGAGAGGAACTTCAGACTGAGACACTCTGTCCGCCAACCCACTGCCAGGTCGAAAAGCAAAAAAGCAAAAAATGTTCCTCAAAGAAAACCTGGGCATGGCTGCATCGCAGGACAGAGTCCTTCATAGCCCAGAGCGAATCTCTCATCTCGACTGGCAGGCGTCCGTCTCGTATCTCAACCCCGTCCAGGAAGACCCGCGACAGGAGGACGGCCAAGGGAGCAGTAACAGCGCAGCCCAAGAAGGAAGTGCCGCCCTACAAATAACCTCATTTCCGATCTTCACTCCGATATGTCCCCTGCCATGGCAAAAGACAACCTACCACTCCCGTCATTCAGAGGAGGCCAAAAGACTCGTCCGAAGCAGAGAAAGGATCCAGCTCTCTCACACATGAGCCATCTGAAACAATCGTTGACGCAGGAGATCGACAGTTCACGTGCTTCGGCACCGCTAACTGCATATTGCTTCATGACCGGTGTTCATGTACGACTGCTTTATCTTCATCAAACTGTTGTCTAAACATGTCATATCGGCAGTGATGCGGTCTGCTTTTCGGCCATCTTCGTTTGGTGTGCGTTCCAGAACAGAAACAGCGTCCAGGTATGCCTACTCCACTTCACTGCGCCCATACTCCTGA